>CABHPP010124041.1:0-42571 GCA_902168425.1 Peromyscus attwateri
GGTCGTACCCGGTGCCTAAGGAATGAGCAGCTCTGAGGGAAGTGAGGGAAAGACCCAGTAAGATTTTTTACTTGTTTGTTTTGTTTTGTGTTTTTAAAGAAAATTCCTAGTTAACTCAGTGAACACTGAAATTTGAAGACTGTTGCCATACGAGATACAAGACTCTTACAATAAGGAATAGCAGGCATGGCTAATAAAGATAGGACCTCATAAAGTTGATTGGATAGTTGGCTGGCTCATATTATAATCTTAAGATAATTCCATATTTGCAAGGTTGACTAAGCTTTTAGCTGCTTAATAACAAATAAAATTGCATTTGCTCAAATGTGCTTTAATTATAGTTCCCTGTAGGCAGAACTATGGTAACAAAATATACTAGGCACTAATGTTTCTTGCATAATGAGCATATTCAAAGTGGTTAGCAGGAACGTATTACCATTCTCCTCACTAGATGGGACAGCTTTAAAAGTGTCACATGTCTTTCTGCGGTCTGACATCTGCTTGTCCTGTTTTAGTCTAAGCCTACCATTTCCTTTCTTCAAAAGTACAAAATATGGTATTTTTGTTCCTAAGAGGAAAGGACAAACTGACAAGATCCCTCCTAATATTATCTTGAGCTGATTGGTTAAATCTAGCATTCGCAATGCAGATAGAAATAAACAATTTCTGAGCTAAAGTTGATTTAAATTTAGTTGAAAATAAAAACACAGGGCCTGCTTACTTAGTGAAAAATTGATTGACAACAAGGAATTAAGTATCCAAAAAAGATAAATAAGTTTGATTCCAAAAAGAAAAGGCAGTTAAAAAATAACACACCAAACTGACACAGTGTAGAGATGCCTCGTGAATATAATTATATCTACCTAACATCAGTGTAACTATTTGAAAAGCACAGCATTCAAACAGTAATTTTTTTGCTCTGCATGATGCAAAATAAGCAATTTAATTTTTCTTTTCTCACTAAATTGACTGGCTCTGGAATGCATTATTTGACCTACAGTTCTGTATTATCCACAGCATTTCCCAGATGACTGAACTAAGTCGATGTCTTATTGTTGTTTTTTCCCTTGATAGGCATGTATGGGGGCTGCAGATAGTAATAATTAGAAAAAGGAGGAAGGCATACCATTTGGAACTTGGGAGTAATTTTAGAAACTTGAGTGCTTCTCAGCCTGGAGACTGGTGTTGCTGCACAGTGACCTGCAGACCCTGTCTCTAGCTCCAAGGGCTTGTGCATATTTAGAAATGCAGATTGGTGTCTTATAAGTAGGGCAAAGGTGTTCATGGCTTATTGCAGATTCTGAACTGGTCCTTTTCTTATATCCAGTTTTAACCTTTCTCTCATGTATGTCCTGAACTTTGAGGTGCCACTTGATTTACACCCAAGAGCGGTTTCATCCCAGGTCCATCTGTCTTGAAAGAGTCCTGATTGTATTTCTCTCCATGCCCACTCCCTACTCCCTTGCTTGCATAGCAGAATTGGGGGCTCCTGCTACATGTCCAAACCTCAACTTCTGCTTCTAAGATCTACCTGGCCAGAGCCTTGAAAATAAAGTTAGCTTTCCTCATAGATTATTTGTTAAGTAGAGAAGGTGTTATAGTGAACTAGTTAAATGAATTCCTGCAAACTGGCATATAATTGACATCTTTGTTAGCAATTAGTAATTGTGAGGTTCGGAGCAACAGGGCTTTAGTTTCCTCATCTACCTCATATCTAGTCAATGAATAAAGTATCCACAAAAAAAAATATCCTAAAGTGTTTAAGGTGCATAACAAAACCTACATGTGGGTTTTGTGTTCAGTATTTTTTTGCCATGTTATTGTGTCTCCCTCTGCCACATTCATTGGCTATTTGGTTTTCAAATTGGTACTACACAGTCTTTGACTACACAAAGTAGTTTCTGGTTATGATCTCTATCTTTTTATTAATGGGGTGTGTGTGTGTATGTGTGTGTGTGTGTGTGTGTGTGTGTGTGTGTATGTGTGTGTGTATGTGTGTGTGTGTGTGTGTGTGTGTGTGTGTGTTTATGTGCTGTTTGTTCACATGTATATATGGATGTGAGCCTATGTGTATTTGCATACAGAGAGGGACATCAGGAATCAGTCTCTATCTCATTGTCTTAAGACAGGGTCTTTCACTGAACCTAGAGCTTGACTGGCAGCCAACAAGCCTCAGTGATCCTCCTGTCTCCACTCCTGACAAGGATAAGGTTATAGGTGTGTACAACTATACATAACTTTTTGCCTGGTTTCTGGGGACTTAAACCCACTCAACTTCTTATGTGCAGACAAGCAAATGCTCTTTCCCACTGGGCCATGTTCTCAGCCCATGATCTCTATCTTGTTGCCTAGTTTTGTTTGTTTTTATTTTTATAAGTAGATATCTTATTCATTTGTGTGTGTGTGATAGCATAGGTTCACCCGAAATGTGTAATCCTCCTGCCTCCACCTCCTAAGTGCTAAAACTAGAGGAAAGCAGCATCCCACCTGGCCATGGTATTTTGATATATGTGTACACTGGGACTGACATCACGAAGCTGTTTGGCGTACACATTACCTCCCAGATATGCCTGCTGCTTCATCCTTGTCACCTTTATCTCACAGTCTTCCTCACTCTGCCCTTAGCAAGAACAAATTGTATTTATCATGAATTTCATAAGCTTTCTAAGGAAGTTTATGGCTGTCCACCATGGCTGATTTTATTGAGCAATATTCAAATGCATTCCCTTAATCCTTGCATCAAGGAAAACATTTTTGGGAGAGTTTCTTAAAAAGAAGTCTATGAAGATTGTTTTCAGGAGAAACTGAGGGAACTATAAGAAAGTACAAATGTTTGCCTCTGTGATTCTAATTTCCTACTTGAGTAAATGCCAGAACTTTAGGAATACTACAGCTTAGGCATCTAGTGCTGAGGCTTTCTGGTTTGTTTTTTAGAACTGCTCAGAAATAATCACTTGGCTTAGTTTAGAGGCTTGACTTTTGACTGTCCTTGCAGCAACAGTCAGCTAAGCTAAACCACTTGCCATTCCTTCAATAAAATGACAAAAGGAAGAAGAGTCAGAAGTGGTAAACGTGTTTAAAATCATTACAATTAAAACGATAAAATTTGGCCTTATGACTGACAAGGGAAAACCAGATTGACCGGGATTTGATAACCTCATGTGTTTAATTTCCAAAACATTCACAAACTTCTGATTTTTCCAGCAGATAAATCTTCTGTGGTATTGTACCATGATGGAGATACAAAGGCAAAACTCATGCATCATGTCCAGTGGGTACCAAAGGGGTTGCTTCTCTGATACTAATGTGTGTTCAGAAAACATTTTCTTAAGTTGAAGCCATAATGCATATTTATATTGATATATGTGCCTGATACATTCCAAGGTGCACCTTTAAAATGAATGAATATTTACATGAGTTGGGATTCATTATGAGTGCTGAATATGGAATTGTAAAGTCATGGTGGCTTAAACCACTTTCTGGAAGACCTACTTTTTCTTGATTATGATTTATTAGTTTAAACTTAACAGTTGCATGTTAATAGTGCTACTCTCTTTGAAGAGAGAACTATTGGTTTCAAGGTGTATTAAACTTTATGTGAATTTTGGAGCTATATAAGACTTGACAAATTGGATAAAGAAAAAGCATAAAAATACAGTTGAGTTTCTAAACAGAAAGCCTGCTTCTTGGTTTGTATTACTGAACATTTTAGACACTTTTGCATAAGCAGTTGCATTTGGGGAGCAAAGGAAGGAAAGATTTTCTAAAACAGTATTTGTGCAATGCATAGAATCATGCAATGCTGTTTTCTCCCATCGCAGGTAGATTTAAGAGTTTTGCAGATGAGCTTAGCTTATGGGGTTCTTATTCTAACACAGATTACTGCTCTACATTGCACTTTACAGAATTGTTTACATTATTTTTTCTTTGATGATATAAGCCACAGGAAGAAGCCTTGATAATTCAAAGAAATCTCTGAATTGATATGAACAATGCAAAAAATAGGAAAATCCTGACTTCTAGTTTTGCTGAGAGGATTCCAAATTGGCTCAAGTTGAGTTTATAAGTTTATCTAAATTTTCTCTGGTCTAATCATTTGTTTGTTTAAGTCCAGTAGTGTCAACATAGTATACAAGGGAAGGATCATGAAGCAGAGAGAGATATGAACCACATAGTAAAATTGTCTCATATGATCATATTGCTTGCTAACATCATAGCCATATGTTTGTGTAAATGCTCACACAATAATGAAATTATACAAGGAATAATTTCTTTGAATATATCCCTATCTCCAGGCAAAATATTTGTCTATATAGACGCATGCATACATGTGTAGGTATGTGTAAGCTAATAAATAAAGTGAAGTTGAAAGATCAAAGCATTGTGAAAGAATGAGACAACATTAACAATTACTGAATACCCACCGATCACCTACTGTGCAGTGACTGATCTGTGACAGTACAGGTATTGTGATGTCTCTAGGATGAATAAATTCGAACAAAGACCCTACTATGTAAGTCCTTATTTTTCTTCTCCCCTAAGGAAATTGAGGGATGTAGAGAGGGATTAAGGGTGATAAACAATAATGCAATGCAATGCAACACAACACCACATGACACCACAACACACCACACCACAACACAAGGTACAATCCCAGCCATCTCAATTGCTTTCCCTATTCTCCATTCTGTCCCTTCCTCATGATTCTTGCCCATCAGACCAGAGCTAAATTGTTCTATCTCTTCCAAAGCAATTATACTTTTCATTGGCTTAATTTTTTTCTTCAAACCTGAGGGAAGCCTTAGGTATCAAATTATTATTTTTATTGACCCAATTACAGTGTTTTATTAAGATGACGAGTTTACTAAATCAAAAGTTTTCTGGCTGAGCATGCTGATCAATATAACAGTGTCTTTAGTAATTCTGTTATTAAAAAAAATCCCACAAAAAACATGTTCACTTTCTAAAACCTAAGTAGAGATATCATGACACACCTTTCTTTCTTTCATGGTGAGATAATCATAACATTAATTACTCTCCAGTGTGTAAGTTGATATCTCCTATCTCATTGCTTTCCTTTTAGGGATAAATAATTAAATATATCCTTAAAGAAATTTCTATGCATCCTTACTTAGCACACAAATTCTTCCTTGGTTGTTGTGGAAATACATTTTGACACTTAAGCTGGATCTACAAAGCACCATTTTCTCTGTTCTGTTTTCTGCTAATTAAAATGACATTTTTGAGTACTTAAGATGTACCATACATTTTACTGAAGTCTCTCTGGAAACAAAAGATAAAAAGACACGAGTTTGAATTTATGTTACTTACAGTCTTTGAAAAGATCATTTAGGTTTTCTGGTTATTTCTTTGTAGGTATAGTTATAATGAGATGTCTATCAGTCATGCATCTTAAATAAAAATGATAGAGTCATTTGAGGAGGTAGCTGGGAAGGCTTCATGGAACTGAATCGCTCTTAACTCCCTTTGTTGTTTATTTATTTTTATTTTTATTATTTTTATGTGCATTGGTGTTTTGCCTGCACGTATGAGAATGTCTGAACTGGAGTTACAGAGGTTTGTGAACCAACATGTAAGTGCTGGGAATTGAACCCAGCTAAAACCAGGCTCTTTTGGAAGAACAGCCTATGCTCTTAACCACTGAGCCGTCTCTTCAGCCCCTTGTTGTTTATTTTTGAGATTCGTAATTTAATTATGTTTCTCCATTTCCTTTCTTCCCTCTAAACCTTTACTCCTCCACACTTTCCTTCAAATTCACAGCATCTTTTTTTATAACTTATATGCACACATATTTGTATATACATATATATTCCTAAATA
Source organism: Peromyscus attwateri (assembly GCA_902168425.1). Lineage (NCBI taxonomy): Eukaryota > Metazoa > Chordata > Mammalia > Rodentia > Cricetidae > Peromyscus > Peromyscus attwateri. Next base: position 5,841 of record CABHPP010124041.1, read on the forward strand.
TAACCTATTGAGTCCATATAATGTTATTTGTATGTACATTTTTAGGGCTTAACATCTGAGACTAGACAACCATTTTTTGTGGGGAAGACCAATTCTCCCATTCCCAGTCTTTCTCAGTTGTTTATAGTTCTTTGTATAGGGTTGAGGACTCCTGGGTTTTCCCCATCCAGCTTGGCATCTTTGCTGGTGTCATCCTTGTTGAGCTCACATTTGGGTGATCATGTTGGTGAGACTTTATGAGTATAGTGTCTGATAGTAATAGGAGACAGTCTACCCCAAACTTCCTGATCCTTCTGTCCTGTCTTCTGCAATGTTTGTTAAATCATGGTTATTGGAGGACAGTCTTCAACCACTAATCTGCTAAAACAGAATAATCTTTAATAATACTTTATAAACATTTATTCTTATACTGACAGATAAGTGCATTTTCAGCTCTCAGCAAGGAAACTTTTATTTGGCACAGAAGGAGACCACTACAGAAAACCACAACCAATCAAAATGCCAAATTGTGGAGCTGAATTTTAATGGATGCATCTACAAAACACTATTGCTCCTAAGGTTCAGGGAACACTGAGCTACTTTTTAAGAAAAATAAGGGAATAATACATATTAGATTTATAAATCCTTAAGGAAGTATATTCGTTAATCTTCATTTTTCAACTACACTGGATTAAAGATACCAGAGACTGACAGAGCTCAATTTTAGATATCTGTGGTGAAATTTCTAGAGACCATTAGCATATGGGTCAGCAACTGAAAGGAGAAGACCCACCCTAAATGTGAGCAGCCCCTGGCTGGGAGCCAGAATAGAATAACAATGGAAGGGGGAAGGTGTTCAGTAGGGCAGACATGTCTCTGCTCCCTGGCTTCTGTTGAGGTGAGCAGCCCTGCTCTGTCATGCCCTCTCTGACATGTATCTGCCTTCCCTCAGGGTAAAAACAATGGCTTTAGTTAACCTTTGACTGAAATTACATGAAAACACATGATACAGTGACTCTCCTTTTCAATGGTTGGCCTCAGTTGTTTGTCACAATAACAAAAACCTGAAGAGATGGGAAATATAGGACACCTATGTCCTTCTTTTACAACTGTGTTCAACAAGCACTTCATATTATATATCAAAATGATAAAATTTCATGTATATGGTGGGGCAAACAAAATTAATTTGTATGTATTAGACTTTAATTGATAATAATTAAAGTTAATATTGAACTTAATTTTTCCCCCTTTTTAAGAATGTGTGACTACTAGAAAAATGTTAAAAAATCTATGAAAATTTGAAAAACAGATACTGTTTGAATTATATTTCTATTAAGAAGCACAGATCCAGATGACTTCTTAAATAGAAGGTCCAGAGGTGTTTAATTAACAAGACAAATGCTTAATATATGCCTTTAGACAAGCTAGTTGAGTGTCCATGTTTTGTTCAGTAATTGACTGTCCACGTTTTGTTCAGTTTGGTACAAATGGCCTCTCCCTTTAGCTACCTATATATATCTAAATAATTCAGATCCAATTAATATTTATTGATTGCATATGTTGTTGAAACTACTGTGTTAAGCAGACAAAATGCTTGTGAAACAGTCATGAAAACATTATAGATTACACTGTATCAGATATACAAAATGAAGTAGTCAGTACCACCTAAAGGAGTTACTTGAGAGTGACCCAAATAAAGGACAATTAAGAATATATAAATTGTTGTTTTTTGCCTCACAGATACATGCTAGGGCAAGTAAAAATATTCCTAAACTAGTATCTGTCTCATCTTAAAAACAACAAATGAAAATCCTGTGATTATTTGCTTTTCCCACAGAAGAGACAAATCCATTCCTACAAGCATATGTAAACATAGATGTATGCTCATCTATGCTTCCTATGTAGTGATACATAGGAAGATAAACAGAGACACAGATACACAGAATTTAAGACTTTAGAGAATAGGATCATCTTGGATAACAGGCGGAGTTCATTTTAGGGTAGATTCCATGGGGATAATCTGACCTAAAGGATAAAACACTGGGCAAAGCATGTATGTTGAGAGCGGTAGTGAAGTGTTTGATGTGGGCTGGGCTGATATGGTTATCATGGTGGGCAACATTTGCTCTAACCACAGGTATTCAAAGAAAACCATGTTAAACGTTTTGAGCAAGCTCTTATTGAAGGGGATTGGTTAAAATTGGAAATTGCTAACTGTGAGTTATTAAGAGACACGGTATCCATAAATCAATTAAGGAGCATTACAGTCTATCCATCCCCAGCTTTCATTTAGAAATACACGGCTGTTTGCTTTACCAAGGCAATATAAATCAAACATCTAGGCTACCTCAATTTGTTCTATAGTGTTTGTCTTTTGTTAAAATAAAATTGAAATACGTCTTTTCAGACAAGCTTGAAAGGCAACACATTTGTATTTAACAAGTTCCTGGTGCTCTGATTTTATTTTTGCTCTGATTCTTATATTCTGACCTATGAAGTGGCATGGGGGCGCTGTGAAAAGCTGGGCTTTGGTATCCGAGCAGACATGATTCAAGTATTGTCTCTCCCGTTCACCAGGTTTGACTTTGCCCAAGTCACTTTATCTCCCTAAGCTTCAGTTTCCTTGGGTCTGATGTCTACCTTTTGGGGCTTACAGGAAGGCATAGAGAAAGCATTGCTTAGTATAGAGTTTTGATAGACACCACTACCATAATCATCGTCATTGTCATCATCATCCTCATCACAGGGTTTCCATATTGTGGATGGGAAATTTAGTTTCCGTGCAATAAAACTATAATTCAAATGAATAACTGTAGGTATGAAAAATATTTTTACTAGTGTTACCCCCAGGGTTGTGAAAAGGGAGGAGTTGTAGGGCTAAAGTCCATGAAGGGAGAATAAAGGCACATAGAGTCAATGACTACAACAAAAAAGTTGCCCTATGGCTATCTAGACAGTGGTTCTCAACCCGTGGGTCATGACTCCTTTTGGGTGTTGAAGGATCCTTTCACAGGGTCACCTAAGACCGTCGTAAAACACAGATATTAACATTATGATTCATAACAGTAGCAAAAATTATAGTTATGAAGTAGCAACAAAAATAATTTTATGGTTGGGGTCACCACAGTGTGAAGAACTGTATTAAAAAGGGTCACAGCATTAGAAAGGTTGAGAACCACTGATGTAGAGCTTTGGGGGGCAGGGTAGTGGCCATGGTGGTTTTAAATCTTTATAGTGAGTGGAGAGAAATCCTCACAATTAGAGCAGGTGAGGAAGGAAGTGTCACAGAGTTAAGTGATCTTCTGGACTAAGGTGCAGGGCTCAGTCCCACTTGACCAGCAATGTCTGTCCAAAGATGGCTGTAGAAAAACTTTATCCTTCCATCTCCCAAGTCTTGTGCTGGGACAAATGTGTTTCCCCGGACTCCACTCATGTCCTGCCTGATCCTCTGTAAGTAGATGAACATGTAGAAAGCATCCTTCCCTAGGCTTTTCTGAGACTGAGATACATCAGCAGACTGGACTGGAGCAAATACTAACCTGGCACCTGGTAAAGGTGTATATATTGACAGGTTCTCATAAATGCACACATCCTGTGCTTTCTAGGCCCCACAAGTATCTGGAGCATTCAGCATTTGAATTGTTCCAAGTTTGTGAGAATCTTGTTGTAATTCCTTACACACAGTGGTGACATAAGAAAAGAGAATGGAAATCAGTGAGAAAATGAGGAAAATGTATTAACTTTCTAAAGTCAAGCACTTGAAATGCTTCTCAGACTTCTGCATTTGCATGTTTTACAAACCACTTTGACCAGTGAAGTGAAGTAGGTGAGGAGGTTCACATTTCTTGATTCGTTTTCCAAAGCCTGTTTAGAAGGAACCAGAAAATCATCTTTGTCCCCTCTAAGCTTAGTATTTTATAAAGAAAGGAATTTTGTTATCTCCAATTCAAAAAGACTTCAATAGCTAAGATGAATTGAGTTTAAGAGCCATGCACTTTATCCCGTAGCTATGATAATATGGCCAGAACTGTCATCATGAAAATGATGGAGGAGGAATGTGTGATGTGTGACCATTTGCCAGTGCAGAACTGGCTCCGTTCTGGCCATGGCGTTTGTTTATATGTCAGTCATCCATAATGCTAAAGGTGCAGTAGCTCCTGGAGCTGGAAATGCTTTTTGCTGAATATTAAGTGTTACTAAACCATTTAGCAAGGGGATTTGGGATATCATTCAACTTGTAGAGGAAGCGGGGGTGACAAGGAAAGAATAAAACTAAGAGGCACCGTTTTCAGCATGAGAGTAGTCTGAGTTTAAAAATTTATCTGTCTTGAAATAGCACAGACCGATGTAGTCACATATTTTAATTCAGTGGTTTTTCACTGTGGATCTGGGAAAGAACATGCAAAACCCATTTTTTTTTTCTGGGCCTAGAACAGAGTCAAATCTAAGTCTAATTTTAACAATCTAATATTGTTATCTTGGTTATACTCAAAATAAATTAAGATACTTATTTTTTCACCCTCTGATAACATCTCCATAGATAACTTCATGAACTCTAAAATAATTTCTTTAGCAATTTAATGCCAATAGTCTCAAAATAGTATATTTATCTGTTTATTCTCATTCTACTAAAAATTTACCTTTTGATAATAAAGCTGGTTTCTGTTTTGCTTTGCTTCCCTTTCAAAGTCAAACACTTGAATTGCTTTTCAAACTTTCCTGAAATTTTTGTATGCACATGTGTATTCATGTGAGTGGATGCGTAGGTGTTTTATGCCTGTGTGTATGCATGTAAGTGTATGTGCAGGTGCACATGTGTGAAGTCTAGAAGATGCCCCCAGCGTGATCCTTAGGAATAGCATCCACTTGGTGGTCAGAAGATCACCAACTGGGCTAGTCAAGCTGACAAGCCCCAGAAAGCCTCCTGGCTTCTCCTCCTCAGTGCTTGGGTCACACATGCATAGCCGTGTGAATTCTGGGGCTCAAACGCAGGTTTTCACAATTACAGAGCAAGTGCTTTTCCTACTGAGCCTCCCCCTCCCATCACGAATTCCTTGTTAGGTACAGTGCTTTCCCCTCGTGTTTTAAAGTGTGTGTGTGTGTGTGTGTGTGTGTGTGTGTGTGTGTTGGTTTGCTGGTATTTGAAGATTGTCTGAGCATCATAGTGTTGTATTAAAAATTTGTCTTCATGTATAAAGACATACAAATTCTGAAATGACTGTGACCTGAGTATTTTGCTGACAAAAATCATGTGCCTTTGCAACAGGTTTCTTGTGGTTTTTTTTTTTTTTTTCTTTCAGCTTGTCTATCTTTAGTTTTTCTAGGTGTTCTTTACCAGTCAATGCCAGGACTTGCAGAGTGGAAAAATTGGAAGACTGATTGGTGTCCTTTCTTTTTCATTGATTTATCTGAGTTTCTGAGTTTCTGGCTGGCTGATAAATGTGTAGCATTAAATAACGTCAGGTATTATGAGTTACGTGTGTGAGAAGAAAAATAAAGAGCTCAGTGACAAAAATAATAAAGATCATTATTTTTAATGTTTTCAGCTTGTTAGGTCTTGTGATAGTTGCTTCAAACATTTTCTTTTACTTTCTCTCTCTCTCTCTCTCTCTCTCTCTCTCTCTCTCTCTCTCTCTGTGTGTGTGTGTGTGTGTGTGTGTGTGTGTGTGTGTGTGTGTGTGTGTGTGTGTGTGCACGCACATATGATAATGCATATGCATATGCCCATAGAGGGCAGAGGTGGATGTTAAGTGTCTTCTTCTGTCACTCACTACGTTATTACGACTTATTTTTGTGTATGTTGCCGGGGCATGTGCTTGTTTGTAAGTAGCTGGAGGTCAATGTTGAGTGTTTTATTTAGTAAGTAATGGAGCAAAATCTTTCAAATGCTAAATCCCATAGTGTTTTATTTCCATCATTGCCTCTTTGGAGATCTTTAAACCCCAAAGGTAGCTGTATATGCATATTTCTTATTTTTATTCAAATAAAATTTACAACACCTTATATTTAGGCTGATAAACTTGTATTTTATGAAATACTTTAAAATGCACATTTTGTTTGTTCACAAGGCTTTTAAGCTCCATTTTTAAAGATAGTTAATAATTAAGCAAACATCACTGATTTGGTCCTATATGCTAATGATATGACAAAGGCATATAAGGGCTACTATTTCATTTAACTTGGTTTTTAATTTGACTATTTAATTCCTGTGTGAGATGTGTGTGTGTGTGTGTGTGTGTGTGTGTGTGTGTGTAGATGTATGTGGAGACCAGAGAACAATGCTGGGTGTATTTCTCAGCTACTCTTCAACTTACTTTTTGAGACAGGGCCTCTGACTAAACCTGGAGATCACAGATTCTTCGGCCCCGGGCTCTTTCTGTCTCTGGCTCCTTAGTGATGCTATGACAGGCACACAGCACTGTGCTGACCTTTGACCTGGGGTCACACTCAGCTCCTTGAGCTTCTGCGGCAAGCATTTACTGTAGACTCATCTCCTCAGCCCCCGGAATTACTTTCAGAAAATTAAAAACGAGACTTCAGTGGGAACAGGATTCCCATAAATTGTGGAAAAATTCTCTCCTCCAAGGAAAATCAGAGCATGTTTGTGAAGCTGAGGAAGTCGTCAGACTACTTCTTATTAAGGAAATTAGAAGGAAGTAGAAAGTCCCATAGAGGCTGCACAATTAACTCGCAATGTAAAACAGAACAAAAATATTATTAAAATGTTGGGATCTGTACTTTTTTTGATTGTGTAAGAAAAAGGGTCCATTGGGATGTGTTAGCAGGAAGACAGACTCGAATTGGCAGGAATAATTAATCTCCTGAGAACTGATGAAGAAAGAGAACTTGTTTGAGGCTATAGAAATTACCCAAATACCTATGAATACTAGTTATAAAGAAAATGAAACTTTTAGGTGGATTCCGGCTCCTTGAATGTTAGGGAACAATGTTAGGGATGTGCTGGCGTGACTGGACACTTGGAGCCCTTATTTATTTATTCATTTATTATTTCTTCATTTATTTTTCTACCCTGCTAGCCGACAGAAAGAATGAGTTGATAGTGATTCAAACAATCAGCGTTGAGAACCTTCCTGTGCTTCTGGTTTTTGCATTCAGCCAAGAGGAAAATGGCATTTTCAAGCCTTTGTATTGGTGTTGATGGGTTCTGAAGAGCTTCTGGAGGAAGGGAAGGTGGAGGAGGAAGATAGGATGCTTCTGAGAGAGAGCTTTAAATGCTGGCTCTTATCCAGAGCCAGGTAATCTTGGGAAGGGACTGAAAAGCAGCCTCTCCACACAAATATCTTGCTAGAGGTCACTGTCAATTCTTTTTCTTCTAGGGCTGGTAATAAGTGTGTTTTTAATTTACATATATACTTTTACTTCTTTTTTTTTGTTTTAGCTTATCACAGTTGTTTCACTCCAATTCTTTTGCCATTTATTCTGAGTTGAAATGAAATGTATAAAACATTGCAAGAAACGTCTGTAAGCTTTCCTTATTCTAAAGCCTGACAGTAATTATTATTAAGGGATTACAGGAAAATCTTACGGTATAATTTACGGACTCCCAATTTATTCACAGACTCTCTTCTATCTCTCCCTTGCTTAGCAAAGACACCTTCTGTCTCTCTGAAAAAAATCTAAGCACTGTTTATTAAGTTGTTTGCATTTGCAACAAATATAGTTCAGTACAAATAGTAATGATGAAAAATTATAACAAAACAAGCATTTATTGAATATATAATGTATAGAGCTGTTTTATATGCTATCCAGGTAATTTGATATAGTTCTCACAACAACCCTATGAAGAAACCAGTGACGTAGTTATACCATTTGACAGATGAGGAAATGGAGAGTTAATGGGCATGACAAACTACTCAAATGGTACATATTGAAAGTAATAGGGTCTGTTAAAAAATCTGGTTCTTGCCGGGCGTTGGTGGCACACGCCTTTAATCCCAGCACTCGGGAGGCAGAGGCAGGCGGATCTCTGTGAGTTCGAGGCCAGCCTGGGCTACCAAGTGAGCTCCAAGAAAGGCACAAAGCTACACAAAGAAACCCTGTCTCAAACCCCCCCCCCCCCCCCCCCAAAAAAATCTGGTTCTGGCCTGGAGGTGGTGGCACATGCCTTTAATCCCAGCACTTGGGAGGCAGAGCCAGGTGGATCTCTGTGAGTTTGAGGCCAGCCTGGTCTACAAAGTGAGTTCCAGGAAAGGCACAAAGCTACACAGAGAAACCCTGTCTCGAAAAAAACCATAAAAAAAAAATCTGAGTCTGGGAGTTAAATTGCGACATACTTACCCACTTGTGAGAGGAGGGAGGGAACTGGTCAGATAAAATACAGGGCAACCACTTGAATGTGAATTTCAAAAAAAAAAAAAATCCAGACAATTTCTAATGTCTGTATGTCATATTACTACATGGGATTAGATTAACCCTACATTGTTAGCTCCTCCATATATCCTTGGAATTCTCAATTATTTGCAGAACCAATTTTGACCCAGCAAGTTATCCAGGATCTTTCTAATTTCATGTCTTAGGGTGCAAGAGAGGAAAGGGTCAGGCATCTTGGATGTTTATACTCCCATGACTGACAACCTAACAAGGAACAGGGCCCTGCTGTGCAGCCTCCCTGGACTTTTCAGCGGTTTTTCATTTGCCTACCAAGTGAGTTTCCCCCTGTTATTTCTAAGATTGCTTATCTGTTGCCTGTTTTCAAATTGCTTGACCAGAAAGCAAGGATTGCCAACGATGTGAGTTACTGAAAGGCAGAAAGGCAGAAGCAACAAGTTACAGATCCTGGCTGCTGTTGCGTGCTGACAGTGCCTGGTATTCTCTCCATGTACTATCTCATTTGGTGGAACGAGAGGCATGAGGATAATGGTGTATATTTAATATCTACTTGTCCCAGTCAAGTTTCTTTCAGACTGTAGCTGGCAGGGCCAGTTTGAATGACTGGTACTGTAATCAGAAAACGAATAAGCAGGAATGCATTTATAAAGTAGCCATCCTTGTAGCAGATAGTAAATTAAACTGTTGTATAATCCACTGGAGTTCAATACTGGGTCATTTTCTTCAAGGAAGAGAGAAGTATTAATTAGTCTGTTGCTCCGAGGCTTCATTATATATGCTTCATTCCCTTTGCTGTTGTAACAAACAGTTCCTGGACACTTGGGCACTGACTGATTAACTTTCGAGCTCCCTCTTGGTAGCTTTCCTGACAGACACTGGTAAATTGGAGAGAATGTGGTTGTAGGGTAGGAAGAGCAGAAAACAAAACCAGGCTCTTTTTCTAATGTGAGAGGGAAAATACACGTGGCACCATGGCAGACCAAATCGAAACACCCCTCCTGTGATGTGTCTTAGTGAAGTGGTTCCTTCAGGCCCAAAAACAAACGTACTGGGAGCTTCCTGAACTGGAGTTGAAATCAACTAAGGTCAGATCTTCTGAGTGAGGGCCTTGTCTTTTGGAGGAAAACTAGTTTACCTTTGAAACTGAAAAACTAGGAGAGACTGCAGTTGAATAAAAACCCCATGTGTAGAGTACTTGAGATAGGTGGTTGATAAGATTCTTAAGTAATTACTATCAAATGTGAGAAGGTTTAGGGGTATTATTTTCACACAAGAGTGATGCTTCACTATCCCCAAATTTGATCTGTCCTCTCAAAAGTGTTTGACATCTTCAGAAGTATTTTCAACCCTATGTAAGAAAAGATAATACCATTTAACTTACATTTTAAAATACTTTTAGTCTTACAATCATTTTGCAGAACTGATGCAGAGTTTCTCTATGTCCTTACCATGGTCTCTTTCAATATTAAAATCTTACTTAAGCAGAATGCAATGATTGTGAATCAAGAAATTAGCATTAGTGTAACACCAAAAAGTGAACAGCCTACAGATTACACTCAGATGTCATCTGTGTTGCATTGCCATCTTCTCAGAATCCCATTCAGGATTATGCACTGCATTTTGTTATTTCTGGCTAGTCTCCTAAAATCTATAGCCATTCTTCATCTAAGTTTAACCTCTGTGACCTTGACATTTTTGATTAGAATACATCAGTTATTTTTGCACATGTCTCCCACTTTGGGTTTATCTGCTGTTTACTCATAATTGGACTGAGTTTATGTATTTTTGTAGGAATTCCACAGAAATGATGCCATGTCCTTTACTGTGCATCACATAATAGGGGTCAGGATGTCAATATGTGTTATTACTGGTGGTACTGACCAGGACAATTTTGTTAGCTGATTTCTGCTTCATTTTACAGTTACTATTGTGTACCTTATTGCTGGAAAATATTTTGGGAGAAATGTTTTGAGATTATGCAAATCATATTTGTCCTCAACATTTCATCCAATGACTTTGGCCTACAACATTGGATCTTGACTCAGTAATTATTTCTATGGTATTTACTTAATGATACTTTCCTATTTTCTTCTTTCTGTCAACATTTATTAGTTGGAATTATTCAGCAGGGAAGAGTGAGCATTCTATTTGTCTAGAAAATTCTTGGTGTTCTTGAGCATGTTCATGTGGGAATTTATTCGTTTCTATGGTGTATTAGTTACTTTTTCTCTTGCTATGATAAAAACTTGGGGAGAAAGGGTTGGTTTTGATGTACAGTTCTAAAGTGGATACAGTCCACCATGGCAAGGAGGGCAACAACCTATCATAGTTCATTAGCACATAAGAAACAGAAGGAAGAGTTTGTGTGGTACCTGGCTACAAAATGTCAAAATCTTCCCACTCTAGTAGACTTACTTCCTCTAGCAGAATTCTACTTCAAAGTTTCCAAGGCCTCCAAAAATGGCACCACTGGTGGGGACAAAGTACTAAAACAGAAACCTATTGGGAACATTTCCCATTCAAACCACTGAATATGGGGATCATCTCATCTTGGTTAAGTTGCTGCTTCAGTTACTCTAGAATTGGCCACTGAGCACTCCATCAGATAATTGTTTCTCTTCTTTGGTAAATGCCATATCTGCTTTTTTTTTTTTAGAACTTCCTTCCCTGACTGCTTCATACTACATTATAGGCTTATTTGTGCTTTATCCATTCTGTCTTGATATTGACTAGGTTTCCACATTTTCCTTGGTTGGAGGATGGTCTTCAGGATCCTGGATTATATATAAAGCCACTGTAACCTCAGGGTTAATTATTGACATCCTTTATTTGTAACTCATTTCTCCAATAGTGAAAAATCTAGTTTTGATTTTACACAATATATTTACTTGTTTGATTAATTGTAATGTGCATGGGTCTAGAATTAAATCATACCATGATGAGAAACATATTTACTACCTAAATTATAGCATTCATAGAATTATTTTTAACTGTAGTCTAATAATATCCAATAACCTACCACTTTCAATAGTTATTTAGGTTCGTTTTATTATTTATTTCCTTTAGTATGATTTTGATCACTTGTAGTAATGGTTTATCTTTACAATATGTCTGGATTCCTTATCAAACTTTTAGTTGTCAAAAGACAACTAAAAAGGGGTATCAAGATCATGATGGGGGAGACTTACAGAGACAATTGAACCAAGCTAGAGGAAACTCATGAACTTTAGACCAAAGGCTGTGGAGCCTGCATGGGGCTGAACTAGGCCCTTTGCATAAGTGAGACAGTTGTGTGGCTTGGTCTGTTTAAGGGGCCCCTGGCAGTGGGATCAAGATCTATCCCTGGTACATAAGCTGGCTTTTTGGAGTCCATTACCTATGGTGGGACACCTTGCACAGCCTTGATGCAGGAGGAAGGGGCTTGGACCTGCCACACCTGAATGTACCAGACTTTGCTTACTCCTCATGGGAGACCTTACCTTTTTGGGAGAGGGGATGAGGGGGTGGGTTGGGGAGAAGGCTGGCGGGGAGTGGGAGGAAGGGAGAGAGGGGGATCTGGGGTTGGTATGTAGAATGAATAAAAAATTTCTTAATAAAGGAAAGAATGATTTGTATCACAATAAAAATGATAACTAAAAGGTATAAGGAGATTATTAACTATATTATTGGTTTTGGAAGGCAAAACTTCACAAATTATATACCAGAGAAGTGGTATTCCACCCTTGCCCTTGATACCCCAAACCTTTTCCTTCTTTCTTTCTATCCTAACTCCCTCCAGACCAAAAAAATATATTTGATTTCTAAAGAATTCTTACAATATTTCCTTTTTAAAAATGAACAGTCAATACAAATCACTCCTTTCTTCTACAAAGAGTAGCATACTGTAGATGTTCGGTTTCACATCATGACCTTGAAATCACCATTCTGTTCAGATACATCTTCTTAAGCTAGTTTGTGGCTACATTTTACACAGAGATGACAATACATCTTTATGTCTTTAGAAGAAAGTCATGCCCTTAGTAGAATAAAGAAATTTAATATTATCATACTAAGAATAAGGGGTGGAAAGCTGTAAAAAAGATCTTAAACTATGAAAATCTGTATGTCAGACTGCTACATGTAGGCAAGACAAAATAGTAGTAAGTCCTAATGATTTACTAACAATATTCCTTGGAGTATTTCTTTGCCCATGTCTTCGATGTCTTGAAAACACCTAAGCAAAGTGGTTAATTACAGTTTTTGCCATTAATGTTTGGGGCATCAAAATATTTTTTAATAGTTCACTAGTGATATATGTTTGTACAAGTTATTTATCATCTGCATGCCTCCTATCTGCAAAAATATTTTCCATATCTATTTCTCATATCTGTAAAATTGGGGGAAATAAATCAGCTTTTCCCCATTATTAAATATCATCTAGAGGATACACTTAAGGCACTATATGTATAAAAAGCTAAAACATGTGTTTTATGTTTTTTATTTACACATACTTGATAATACTTAGTACTCAAAACTATCAATTTAAGAGAGATATACAGAAACAATGAAAAATAAACATTTTTCCTAATTTTAATAACCAGATGAGGTCATTGCTAGTACATAGTGATACAAGTGATACAAATTCTTCTAGATCAGTGGTTCTCAACCTATGGTTTGTGACCCCTTTGGGGGTGGAACGACCCTTTCACAGGGGTCACGTGTCAGATATCCTGCATATCAGATATTTACATTATGGTTCATAACAGTAGCAAAACTACAGTTATGAAGTAGCAATGAAATAATTTTATGGTTTGAGGACACCACACTATGAGGAACTTTATTAAAGGATTATAGCCTAGGAAGGTTGAAAACCACTGCCCTAGATAATTTCTGATGCTTATGGGTAACATGTATATATTTCAACAAGAGTTGTATAAGTTAAATAAATCATTGTCATGTCCATACACATGCCTTACTCATTTAAAATAGTGTTATGGGCATCCACAGTGTTATGTTTTCTGTCTGAAAGCCTGGCCAAATCAGTCTGAATTCTGATCAATCTAATGTGAGCTAAAATTAAACAGACACTAAAACTAGACAAAAACTATCAGTAAACCTGAGTATTTGAGTGCCATGGCCCTTTATTAGTTATCTATTTTTCTATAAATGCAACACTTCCCAGGACTTGCCTAGAAAAGATAGAGTTAAATCCGAGAAATCCATCTTTGCTTTTTGAACTTTTGTTGTGATGTTCTTCTTAGTGGTATTGCAAAGTGAAGGAATTAACCTCAACTTCAAACCCACATCTTTGATCAAAGATGCTCTCCAGAAGCCTGCAGGCATCCTCGAAGGCTGAAGTTCTAAAGGAGGCATTTTACACCATGACTATGGATTTTCAAAATCATAAGTAAAGTTTTACAGTTTTAAAGAAGATTAATTAGGCAAAAGTCTCCCAAAGGTCTTCTTTACCCATTTCCTCCTTCCCACTCTTTCTCTTTGCTCCAGCTCCATGATGCAGGAAATGTAGCTGGCGTTTTCATATTGTCAACATTTTAGATGGCGCTAAAACATACAATATTTTCTAGCATTGTAAAGAGTGTACTCTATTCTCCACTGTAACTCATGAGGGTGATAAGTGAGTGGATGAGAATTCAACTAAGTTATGCTGAAGGTGGCATCTTTAATCCTAATGTTTATGTATAAAACCATCATCTAGATGAGCATGCTGTCTTTTCCATGTGAAACATAAGCTTGTCATATGTTCCATTCTTATAGTCTTTGACTCTTTTTAAAAGAGGGCCTATGGTGATATTTTTCTTTTATACCAAAATGTTAATTGTATGTTAATAAATAAAGTTACCTGGGGGTCAGAGCTATTAGCAAGCCATAGGAAAGCAGGGCAGTGGTGGTGCACGTTTGTGATCACAGCACTTGGTAGACAGAGCTAGGTAAGTCTCTGTGTATTCAGGAATACAGCCAGCATTGGATATACATGCCTTTAATGTCAATACCAACCATAGAACACCTGGAGGTCTATACAGATAGGCCGTAATGAGGCAGTCCTGTGGTTGGGTTTACAACCAATGAGAAGGCAGAACAGAGACTATATAAAGACTTTAACACAGGAAGTACCGGCTCCTTCGGAGAGGTAGGACTACTGCAGAAGGAAGGGTAAGGTTTTGGCTCTTAGCTCTGACCTCTTGGCTTTCTTCTTTGCATTGGTTCTGTGTTTCTTATTTATAAGACGGTTGGTTACATCTACAAGGGCCTTCTTGGAGACCTTCTTTTAAAAACATTCTCACTCAATAGTCTATCTAATTCTTTTTTTGTCCTGACCTAGGTCTACATCATAGCAATGTCACACAGCTCTGGAGCAGGGATGAGGCTCCTTAAATGTAATACTTCTATTTGAGATCTTTAGAAGGAAAACTGGGGCTTGAGATGTTGAGGTTAATGCTTCTAGGATCATAGAACTACCTTCCAAGTTCCAGACTCCTTTGGAATGTGCAAGATGTTTGACTGCACAATACTAACTGTTAAAATCATACTTAAACATTATGACATGCCTGCTGTTTGCTAGGATCTGTGCAAATACCTCTCATAAATTATATACTGATGACACTAGGCAGATGTCATCATTGTCTCCATTTTATAATGAGGATCTTGAGTCTTAAAAAGCAAAATCTCCTGTATACCATTTTTATTTTGATTTTCGTTTTTGTTTAACTTCTATTAGTTATTTGAGAATTTTCTATAATGTATTTTGATTATCTCCAACTCCTTTCTCCAACTCCTAGTACCCATCCTCCTCCCTTACCCACCCAACTTTGTGTCCTCTTTCAAACTCATAAAGTCAAATTTGTGCTGTTCATATACTCTCTCTTTTCTTGTGCCATATATCTTGTCCATTAATCTTTTTTATTTAAGAAATTATTTCTATTCATTTTACATACTCTTGATTGTGTGGTCACCTACTGAAGTAGAGTTGACCTGGTAGTGGCCACAACCTTAAAGAAAACTGACTCCCCTCTCCTAGCGGCTATCAAATGCCAACAGGGCCTCAGTCAAGAGTAGGACTTTATGTCTACCTCCCTCCCAACGCTAAGATTTTTGTCTGGCTTGAGCTTGTGCAAGTTTGTGTATGTTCTCACAACTGCTGCGACCTCGTATGTGCAGATGCCCTGCTGTGTCCAGAAAACACTGTTTCCTTATTGTCAGCCACCACCTCTGACTCTTAAAGTCTTTCCTCCTCCTCTTCCACAATGATCCCTGAACTTTGAGAGAAGATGGTGTGATGCAGATATCCCATTTAGGGCTGAGCATTCTGCAGTCCTTAGCATACAGTGATTATATTAAGCAACCATCTGCTGGGATTTAACCCAGGCCTGTGGTGCTCTTTTTTCTTTCATTGTTGGCTGTAGTTGAGACTTGTGAGTCTCTGGTATTCTGCAAAAGCCCCATTTCTTTTAGAACCAGCATGAGCCACCTATGGCAGCAATGGGCTCTGGTTGTAGAATTGAGCCCTCTAAGACTCCTGATCATGTCTCACACTTGCCCTATGGGCTTGAGTCCTGGCTACTAAATGAAATTTAGAGGCTTCTGGTAATGAAATCTAGCAGAGACTCCTGGAAAGAGCAGCACAGATGGACTTGCCTCCTACAGCTCCCATTTCTACTCTAACCATATTTCCTTTCTGAATTATTAACTGAGTTTTCTTGTCTCTTCTTTAAAAGTGTGCTCTTAATTGAGAGCAAGGGGAACTATGTTCCTCATCTGTTATGCTCATTCCTCATTTCTTCTGGCAAAAGTCAAAACTCCTTGCCTTCCTGTTACATGCTCTTGCCCATGTCCTTTCTATCATTGCCTGCCATTTGCAACTTGCATGTTAGGTTCATGTTTATCCATCTGTTCATGATCTCCCACGTGTGTGTGTGTGTGTGTGTGTGTGTGTGTGTGTGTGTGTGTGTGTCTTTAAACTCTAGACACACTAAATTCTACTGCTAGGTTTTCTGTCTTCCCACCATGTCCTGTCCATCTTCCAAATTCCTCATTTTTCAGAATGCAGCTCTTCTGTTCGGTGAAGCTTTCTCTGTGTCTTGGGGGGAAAGAGGCATTCCTTTCTCTTGGCTTTTGAAGCATCCCAGAAATGCCTTGCTGAAACATGTTTCACAGAGTTTGACACATGCTCATTCATTGTTCACTCCACCAGGCTGTGAGCTCTGGGCGAGTGATGAATTTGTTTCAGAACTCTTCATGTCCCTGATGCCTAGCACAGTATCTGCTGTGCACTTGACAAAATTTTCTTGAATGTATTACTAGGCAGACCAAGAATCAGATAAGGTAAAAGTATAACTTACCTGCTAACAAAGTATGATTAGTGACTTACAGAATCTCCAAGGGCCTTAATTTTCTATCCCTGAGATGAAGATCTTGACTGTAATCTCTCTTGTCTGTTACTCGGAGGACATTTAGCCAGTTAAACAAGTGAAGAATTAAGGAGTTGCTTATGGCAACTCCTTTCCAGCTTGCTTTTTGTCAGAATCATCATTTCAGTGTGAGTCTTTCAAATGAGTGATTTGGGCTGCAAGGAAGGATATCAATGTCTCTGGAGACTGGAGTGCAGTGGAAAGGTTGCTTTTATAATAGGTAGCCCTGGGGGCTTGTTTCAGGGTCACAGCCTCTTGGAGCGTCAGACCGGGAGGGACCAAGAGATTAGTCATGGAGCTTCTTTATTAAAAATAGAGGATCTGGAAAGTTTAAGTAACACCTTCAAAGTCATGAAACTAGGTTGTCACAAAATGCAGTCTGTGACCAGGCAGTGTGGCACATATCCTGAGTTGAAGGCCAGCCTGGAATAAATAATGAGACCCTGCTAAATAAAGCAAAAACAAACAAACAAAAACAAAAAAAAAACTCCACAAAAAAGGAAAAATTTCACTTGTATTCTTAGATTTGTTTTCATTCTGCCTTCTTAAGCACATAATCTCCATAATTAAAT
The DNA here is from genome assembly GCA_902168425.1 of Peromyscus attwateri. Classification (NCBI taxonomy): domain Eukaryota; kingdom Metazoa; phylum Chordata; class Mammalia; order Rodentia; family Cricetidae; genus Peromyscus; species Peromyscus attwateri. The sequence continues at coordinate 23,146 of CABHPP010124041.1, forward strand.
CAATATTTTGAATAATAATGTCTGCTGAGATGTGTGGGGAATGGGAGTATTGATGTTATTCTCCGAGCTTCTGGATCACAGTTGGTTCAGCTTAGTAAACTCAATGACTTGTTAGACCCCCTTGGTTTGTCTTCATATTCCTCTTGGCTTGATCTCCATCTCCTGATGTAGTGCACACATGCAAACGGTTTGCACTTCGTTTGCTGTTGTTCTTTTTCATTCTCTTTATCAGAGAATCGAAGAAAGGGTAAACAAAAAGGGGGTGAACTTCACCAAGGATAGCTGCAATGATGTATGCTAAGAGATTCAAAAAAAGTTACATCCAAGGGGCCACCGTTCATGAGGAGTCAGGTTTTATGTAAGATAAAAGGTACACCAGATAAAAAAGTGGACATTATATGGGCAAGCTATTGAAACACCTGATGCAAACCCATGACAATGTCAATCATGGGAACTTGGAGTTGCTACATGTGTTTTTTTGTTTTTGTTTTTTTTTGTCTAGGAGTGGACAAGTCACCTTTGTTATAGTGGATGAACCTTTGCCCAGTCTTAAAATTTTCATACATGATGAACTTTATTGTTCTTTTCTCAGTTGCTGTGATAAAACACTCAGATAAAAAGTACCTTAGGGGAGAAAAGGGTTTACTTGACTTACACTCCCAAGTCACAGTTCATCATGGAGGGAAGTCAGGGCAGGAACTTGAAGCAGACACCATAGAGGAATGCTATCTATCAGCTCGTTCACAGGCTCATGCTTAGCTAGCTTTCTTATACATCCCAGGACAGATTTCTTTGGCAACTACTATAAAGACCTGGTGCTCTATTTTCTCTGAGTTTTTGCTTATACCAGTACTTCAGATTGGATGAGGAAATCTTTACATCAAATAATTTATGCTTTCCTTTAAAAATATTTTTGTTAATTCTCAGAGAATTTTATACAATGTATTTGAACATATTTATCCCCTCAACTCTGCCCCTTACCATTCTCTCAACTTTCTCATCCATTCCCATCTAATTTTGAGAATATTTCCTTTTTTTTTTCTGTTTCCCTACAAAATCCAATTTGTGTTGCCCAGCTAGGCTTGGGATTGAAGAATTCTTTGGTGTGTAGTCAGCCTATCAGAGATCACACCATTAAAGGAAACTAGCTCTCCTTTCTCAGTAGCTAGGAAATGCCAATATCTCATCAATCAGTGGTGGGACTATGTGCCCCTGCCCCATGCTGGAATTTTGTCTCACTACAGCCTATAAAGGTCATGTGCATGCTGTCACAATTGCTACGAGTTTATACGTGTATCTGCCCTGTTGTTTCTGGCAAACATGGTTTCCTTGATGTTATAAACTGCTTCTGGCTCTTAGATTCTTCCCAACCCTTCTTCTTCAAAGATCCATGAGTCTTGGGAGAGAGTTGCAAAGTGACTGTCCAATCCAGAGCCGAGAATGCCACAGTTTTTTGTTTTCTGTCTGTTGACCAGTTATGGGTCACTGTTGATCTCGATCTACTGCAAATGGAAAATTCTCCAATTAAGGTTGAAAGATGCATTGATCTTTGAGTATAATAATAATTTATTACTATGTCCATTTGGAATAGTAATAGTCTGTGTTGTGGCTTTTAGAAATCCTGTGATAAGAGTATCTGACAGAAGCAACTTAAGGGAAGAAGGGTTTCATATGGTTTACAGTTGCAGTGGTATATCACGGCAGGGAAGGCATGCTGGAGATACTTCTTTCCTGGTGGTGGGATCTTGATGTACGGCTTATTTATATCTTCCATGAAGTAGAGAGAGCTAGACAAGAATCAGGCCTGCTCTGGTCTTAATCTCAAAGCCCCCCGCCCCCACCCCAATCCATACCCACCAACTAGGATCTATGTTTAAAAGCTTCCACTAACCTTCCAAAACAGCAACAGCAGCTCAGGACCAGGTGTTCAAACACTTGAGCTTGTGGGAGACATCTCAAACCCAGAGCATAATATCCTGTCTCCTTGTGCACATGGCCATTTGTGGCGACTTCATTTAACTAGATATTACCAATTTGTTCCCAAAAGATTAATCTCAATCTTTCCCAATTGTAGAGTATAGAGCTTATCCTTATTTTAACTCATAATTATTATCAAACTTTAAAAAACATTTTTAAACCTGATGTATATGGAATAGTATATTAGGAATTTTCCTTTTTGTAATTGTTATTGAAACTAAGAATTTCCCCACACATATTTTAGACTTTATTTTATTTTATTTTTTGCAATCAAGTATTAACATGACACCTTTTCATAACTTCATTCATATTTCCCTATGGGATTGTTTGGTTTTTCTGAATTGGGTTTTATAATTTCCTTATATATTTGCTAATAATTCCCCATCTTAGGTCAGAGCTAAAGTCACAGTTTCAAGGGGCCCTATTCTTGGAATTCCCCTTCAGGATTCTGCACAAAACTCGAGCTCACACTCTTGACTTTTACTTCTCTATTTATGGTCTCTAACTATGGCCTGGCCTTCATTTAAATTTAAATTGCATTGACATATTTATTTTGGTTATTTTCTGGTTGTTAGTGGTCTGACCTATGTTTGTATCAACCAGTTCTCACATTGCTGGGAGCTCTGGCTAGTATGAGCACACACCATGATTCATGATTCTGATGAATCCTGCTGGTGTCTTGGGTTCTGGTCTAAAGTTCTGCACTCTCTCTCTCTTTTTTTTTTTTCAATGCTGATAGATTTATCCCAGGAAAGGAATTAGCTGAGCTATCAGCAAGATTCAGTAAGTATGTTCATTTTAGCTCAGGCATTTTATAATTAAACTTTCATGAAACTCATGGATGAAATGACTCCTTTAGAAAGAAAAAAATACTCAAAATTTGTCTGTCTTACACAAGTGAAACATTCTTTGGTAACTATTTGACAAATGTCTAAACTGATCCATATACAAATGCATATTTGTCTACCTATTTGTTACTTATTCAGTTCATGGCCAATCCACACCCATTTACAGCACTTGTTCTGTGAACCCAATTCTATTGGCCTAATTTTAATGGCCTCACACCTGGTACACATCTAAACTCAAAGGAGAAAAGAAGGTTAGTGGTCAGTTCTCATCTTGAATTTTCTCAAAAGTTTCCTACACCTTTGAGTCAAATGGAAGCTCGAGGCACTGGCAATGTGTCTGAAATCTGCAAGATTTCCTGCAAAGTCCCCAGCATGGTCCAACCTCTGTAAAAGTGACCTGTAAGCCATTATCAGCTTTGCCTTTCTTTCTCTGTATGACAGGGACCTGAAAGTTTAGTGTCTTGTTTCTTTGTTTCCTGTAAGTGCCCACCACATCTATGTTTTTATTGTCATTATGATTACTTCTGTCTGCTTACGATTATGAAGCACCAGTTAAGTGGGATCATCTTCTTGGACCATTGCAAATCTATATTCTTAAAAACTTAGATGATGCTGACCAACTAATATTAGTTTTTTTTTCAAACCTTAATTGCCTAAACTCAGGAGACTTAGGATCATGGTAACCCGAGAAACTCTAGAATCTCACTATATAAAGTGAGGTCCAAGGATGCAGCTGATTTAGCATCATTTGGGAATTTACTATAACCTAAGCATCAATAGGGGGTTTATCTGAATGGATAAAGTGCCTATAACACAGGTATGAGGGCCTGAGTTTGGATTAGCTATGTAAAAGTGTGGGATTATCAGTTCCTGTCTGCAGCATTAGCACCCATCCATGGAGCTTTTTGGTCAAACAGCCTAGCTGAAACAATATGCTCTAGATTTAGAGAATAAAAGAATAAGGTGAATAGTTATAGCTTTCAGGTGTTGACTCTGCCCTGCATTTATTTGTGGAAATAAATGTATGTACACATACATAGGTGTATACCCCCACACAAACACGTACTTTACCCTCTGCTCTCTAGAAATGGAGAATTTCAGGTCCCTGTCAAGACTTGCTATCATAATTTTAAGAATAATTTAATATCATGTATTTTAGGAAGAAGGTCCCACTGTGATCTACATGCATTTTTCCATTTTATAGAATCTCAATTTAGTTTTAGGTATCAGGATAAATTAGGGTTCTTTTCATTTTTAAATCTATACCCCACAAAATGATGAGAGCAGCTTCATGTACTTGCCACAGAGGAATGTACCCTATATTTGTGAGCCAGGGCTCACAAGTCTGTGTTATAGATGGAAATGTGAATGTCACTTAGATGTGTCAGAGAGAAAATGATATATAAGAAACAATGAGCCTTAAATTTACAGTGCCTTCTTCTGTCCCTAGCCATTGCCCAGTTCCACACATTTACTTTCATCCTCATCCGGGTTGTGTTAAGGACTTGAAACAGAACATTCATATCCTTCTCATGGCCTGATCTTACCACCACACACTGGGTTAGAAGCCACATGTGCCCTGGCATTTGGGTTATTGTCATGGAACAGAGCAAATGTCCACCCATGACAGGTTCAGAACCTTGGCCTTATTAGCACTGACCTCTAAACTGAGCTTGTTACTGTGATACCCATAGTTAGGTAATGAGTGCTCAAGCACCCACTGCTTCCAATTATAATGAGTTATTGGCAATATGGTCTTAGCCCTCAAGCAACTTTTGCCGTCTGAAATGGGCAAATGATCTAAAGAAGTGAGGACAAAAGGCATGCAGAATGGGAAAAATGTAACATATAGGCCTTCAGGGTGGTTGTCTTGGGCCACATGCTGACAACTTCATTGTTGGATGTGCTGGCATTTTAAAACTAGACACATTCTCAGCATAGTGATGGTGGACTTCCATGCTGTCACTTTATTGGGAATAGGGATGTTTGGGGATATATTTGCTCGTACAATCAAATGATTTAGAGCAGTTTTCTGGAACGAGACTCTTAAAAGGTTCCCAGTCCTCAGCAATCCCTTCCTTAGGGTCACTATCCAGAAAACAACTCATGAGGTTAACAGTCTTTGATGATTTTTCTCTAAATTTTACTGTATCCCAGATGCAGTAAAGTATTATAGAAAAATATGCTAAAATACATTTCAGTTATGAACAAGGCCTACTCTTTATTTTTAAAAATATTTACTTATTTAGAATTTAGTACTTCATGTATGTAAGCATTCTACCATTTAACTACATTCCAGGCATTAAACTTCATTTTTTTTTAAATGACAGGGAAATGTGTTTATGCTACATACTTGGAAGAAAATATTCCTACCCTTTTTGATGGAAAAGTGGAGAGATTTGCCACTAGATTGCATATTTAAAGAAATGCTTTTTAGCTAACCTTGATTTCTATTTCCAACATTGGTTATTTGTAGCACTATCAAACCTTTGAGGTTACAATTTCATCAACATGTCGCAAATGATCTTGTTTGGTAGTTTTTTGACTGAGACAAGCAAGTATATGAATTTACCGTGCTAGTGGTACATTTTCAAACACATTATTTTTATTATAATCCTAGGGAGGGCTTTGATTTGCTTTCTTTGATTATGGCAAGGTTCCATTTCAAAAAGTGAAGAATTAGGGTTTGTTCCTACTTGGGCTAAGGAACTGCCTAGAATGTAGTGTGCCCAGGGCATCCTATGCCCATGGTAAGGGTGGTCCTGCTTCACCATGAGTTCACAGATAGAAAAGGAAATCAAAAGATGGTGTGAAGCATTTTGACATGTGTCTGGAAATTGTTATCATGGGATATTTCAGAAGAGGTTCCATAACTGTTCAGAGAAAGGCTCAGTAGAGCAGGAACAAGTGAACACAGTCTGGGTGAAAAAAGAAGGATTTGAACATAGATCACAATCCTGTAGAAACCCTGCATTGAAAATGATGAAAATGATGAATATAAAATGTAAAGCTTTGAGCCCAATTCTCATTTTCTGTGTCTCATGGTGATGCAAACAAATAGCCTGAAGACTGGCTAAACAAAGAAATAATGGTGTATGAACTCCCCCCTTCAACAATGCCATCTGCAGTGATTTATACAGAGAGCTCGGCTCGGGGTTGAACACTTCTCTGGGACAGCCAGCCAGCAGCAAGCAGTTGAACAGACAAAAGAACACATCTTCAAAGGAAGAGAAAGGACACACACACACACACACACACACACACACACAAAAAATAACACCCAAAAAAAAATAGCCAAAATGCCTGAGGGAATGCTGTTGTTCAGCCAGGAGTCCTAGAATAATGGTGTGTTGGAAGTTACCTAGCAGAACACTTCAATTCTCCTTTAATTTTGTTTTTGGTTACAGGAAATCAAGGACTTTTCTGCTTAGGGATAACACAGATAATGGATCTGATGTTGGTTCTGGCATTACCTGGCTATTTGACCAGGGCCTGAAAACCCCCATGGCCTCGGTGAAGAAGGGTGGCAATATTGACTTTCTCATCAAGTGCCCAGAGGTGCCTACCAGATGCAGCCAAGATGGCTCCAGGGTCTGTGGCACCAGGGAGTAGAAGCAGATGAACTGTGAAGCCACCCAGCAGGCAGTTCCACAGCTGAGAGAAATCAGCTTAGAAAATTGGGTCAGGCTCTGGTTGTGACTATAATCAGAAACCCGTGAGAAGAAGCACTGTAAATGTATTAGCCTTGCGAAAGAGATTGTTTTAGAAATAGCAATGAAATGATGCATTAAAAGCAGCAGTGCTAAATGTTGCTGGCCCTGATCCAGGAAGGAAGAGGAGCTGGGATTGAAGGTGGAGGGGAAAGGGTTATATTTTAATCCAGAAACGAAAAGGTTTGTTTTTCTCTTCAGTTTCAAGCATCATTTTCGGTTTCATGCTCCTCTCGGTGTTATGTGTAGAAGATGTAACCTGATGTTGGGTTAGCCAAAGTTACTAACTGCCCAACTCAGCTCCCTGAAGACTAAGAAAGTATTTTCTTTGCAAACTTAATTTTAGTTTTGTGAAATCATTAGGCCCTGGAAGATGCTGGGTGACCAACGTTGCTGGCATTGTTATTTAGCCAAGCCTGGAGCGGCCATTTGGATAGAGTATATGGTATTAATAAGGAGCAATATGGTGGAGAGAATTTCATGGGAGTCACTTCACTTGACCCAGAGGAAGAATCTGTGTTTTGTGAAGATATCCTACCCATAGACAACAGATACTCAAAAATAATGTCATGGTACTCATGGAGAATGAGAAAATATGCTTGAATGAGCAGTAGGGTATATCAGCATGATAAAGAAAATAGCACAAAGCATGTACATACTTTCCAGTATGTCTAAATCTTATGCAGGTACCATTGTATGATGATACTATTTTATTGAACAATCACTATAACAATGATAAAATTTCTGTCATCCATTATCTGAATGCTTACTATAGTATCCAGGCATAGCAGTAAGCATCTTACATGCATTATCTTACTTAAAGCTTATGGCAATCTACATTGTAGATATTATTGTTTCAACTTTATAGATGAGAAAGTCTTATATCAAAGCCCAAATCCTCTAAATATCCCCCCATTGTGGGATAACAGTTCTCAAACCGGTGTGCTTATTTGTGTGGATTAGGTATGAGGAAATGGGAGCTAATCTCTCAAACCTAGCAGCTGCACTTTAAAGCTATCGTGAACTCGAGTTTTAAAATAGGTGTATTTATTGTCTTATGTTGGTTGTTTATTTCATGCTAAGGTATTGATGTATGTGCCAAACAAATAAATTCCTGATTGAACTGCTCTTTCTTTAAAGTCCAAGGCAGTATCCATTCCATGGCTGGTCACAGGAGAAGAAGCTTTCTCCTTGAGGTCACTGTGCTGGTTCAAAGAGAGAGCTTTTCAAAATCATGTGATTATTTTAGATGGATTCGATAAAATCTCATAAAGAACTGGGTGTCGCCCAAGTGCACTGTGCCTCATCTCATCGAATCCACAGTAAATGTCTGCAGTGTAGGTGCTTGAGGCTTAAAGAGCCCAGGCAAGTAGTTCAAGGTCAGAGGCTGAGAACTGGAGAGTTGGGATGGATACGCAGTCTTTCTGTCTTTAGTACCAGGCCCTTTATTCACAGTGATCAACTGCCTCTCTACAATCAGGTTTCCTTTTCTGATGTTTGTATTAAGTATTTTTGATTACGTGTCTATTCATTTCTCAGATGAGTTATTTCATTTTTTTATTTACAGATCTTCTTAAATAAATGAGGTGACTTGCTATTACCTTTATACGATTAAAATAGGAGAAAAAAGCTTCCAGGTCACAATTCTTCTATAATTTCAGATACAGTTATTCCTATGGATTTTCTCAGCCATGCCTTGGTGAGGGCTAATGGATTTTATAATGCGTTCATTTTAGGGCTCCTGTACCTTTTAAAGTGACAGATTTTTTTCCCCTTGATTTTAGCTCATATATATACAAATACTTGCATACACTGATTTGTACTTGGTATTCAGATCACTTTGCTCTTCAGTTTTCCCCTGGATATGTGATGAATTAGGGTACATACTTAACTGTTATACAAGCAAGGCTCTAAAACAGTTGTCTTCTCCACTATTTGGGAAGGTAGGAGGCTGTGAGACCATCAGAGCATACACACCCTGCCCCCTGCTTCTTTATGCTTTTTCTCTGTGCCCCATGATACTCTCCCTACTTGTATGCTCAGTGCTTAGTGATGGCAGCTAGCATTGCATCTGCATTTTAGCACCTTGTAAGGGACCAAGGGGCTAAGATGAGATCAGGTGATTTCGTTTTAAATATCTACTCCATTGTCTACCATCTACACTCTTTTGGTCAAAGTCTGGTTATGTGGCTATGCCTATTCAGCTACAAGAGACTCTGGAAATACAGGATCTGGCTCCCGGCGTTTGTCACTCTCTGGGAGTTGCTTACATAAAGGGACAAGAGGAGGATGAATGCTGAAGTTAATTAACAATTTCTGTCACAGTTTGGCCCTCCAGCATTCAAGTATCCCTTCCCACCTGTCATTTCAAATAGAGGCTGTGCTCACTGGAAAGAGGCAAAAGTTTTCCCTGCTCGCTTCCCACAGCTGAGAGTCCAGGATGTCTTGTGGATGTCATCACCTCTCTACCAGTTCACACATGGCCCCAGTAACCCCTGCACTGAATATAACGGTTTATTACCTGGTGCAAAACTGTCATTTGGAAAGAAAGAGGACAACAGGAAGCTCAGAGTGGAGCCTAGGCAGAAACTGCTTTGCACGTTTTGTTACACTATTTTGGCCACGCTCTCTGGCCTTGCTCACCAGCTGTTAGCGCCCTTGTTCATGGTTCCCAGTGACTCGTTATGTTTCCTAGTCACATGTGTGGTGGAAGCTGCAAAGTGCGGCTCCTTGCAAGCCGTCTATTTTATAGACTGCTTTTTGCTGTTGCAGGTTTGGGAACTTGGGACGCGGCGTAATGGGTATGCACACAGTAGCTGTGTCAGCCAGGCTTCTGCTTTCCTTGTGATGTAATTTCCTGTCTGTTTGCTGCCAGCGAGTTTCCTATGAAACAAGCCTTGGATATAGTTAAATCTGTAGATGAAAACTTTTGGTATATTTGCTTCCGATCACAGCCCATTCCAAGTGGTGTTCCTCAGTTTAAAGGGTTCTACTTGGAGGTCTTCTGATGAAACAGTTTTGCATGGGAGAACTATGCCTGTTTCATCTGAGTACTTGTGGTTGGACTAGCTCCCCTTGGGTGCCCCAAAAGACCCTCCATAGGGAGTTTATAAAGCAGGCTCTGCATAACAACCTCCTCTACTCTTTCGGGAGGCAGAAGCAGATAGCTTTTCAGCAGCAGATAGGAAACACACTGTGGTTCTGCATCGTGTAATATCAGTTCTGAGCATCTATGACCTGATCTCCTAGCCACTGCTAAGATGTGTTTGGCTTTGTTACACCGGTACCCCACTGTACACAGCAGCTCTGTATCAGGATATAGGGCTGCTGAGGCTTAGAGATGATGTGGATTAAACAAGGGAGAAACTTATTTTTCTCCTAATGGCCCCCCGTTGAATGATTACACAGCTAGGGGTCAGTGTTTCTGCTCTACAACATCCATTAGAGAACAGGTTCCTTTTGTTTGTTACTGTCTTGGTCTCCAGAACATCTCTCTGTTGGCTCCCACCATTGTGCCCACTTTCTAGTTGGCAGGAGCCCGGAGAGTGGGAGATGAGTTAGAGGGTAAATGATACCTTTAGGAAAACAAAATGGTTTACACACATCCCTCCAAACTGTAATTCACTGGCCAAAATAAACTGTTTGTCACCCTGAATTACTGACTGGTGGAAGGAAGGAGGAGGGTCTGGTGAGCTAGTCCTGTGCCTAAATACAATTCAGAGGATCCTGGTGCAAGAATGAAGAGTGTACACTGGAAGACTAGAGAGTCTCTACCAGAATACTGCTGTTGTAGAATAAGGTTAAAGCATGACTCAATTCCTGAGAGGTCTTTAGCCGTTTCTCCTTCATAAGCCTATCCATCATGGAAAGTGATAAGAAGAAAAATGTCCTATTATCCTAGCCTATTACTTGTTCAGCATTCTCTCTCCTCCTCGGTCTGTCTCTTTTCACCCCCCCCCCCCCTGCTGGTGTGGGTTTGTTTTTGGGGGTGGTTGTGTGTGTGTGTTCTTGCAATTATATATATATATATATAAAATTGAGTTTTAAGAAAAATTCTCTTAAGACAAGTGACCAATTGTTTTTTTTTTAATTTTATTTAAATAACATTTTTTATTTTATATACTAACCACAGTTTTCCCTCCCTCCTCTCCTCCTGGCTCCTCCTGGCCCCGACTTCCCATCTACCCTACTCCCCTTCCTCTCCTCCCCCATCTCCACTTAGAAAGGGCCAGGCATCCCATGGGCTTGAACAAAGCATGGCACATCAAGTTGAGGCAGAACCCAGCTCCTCCCCTTGAGTCAAGCAAGGCTGGTGAGTAGGTTCCAAAATCCAGCTAAGCACCAGGGACAGGTCCTGGTCTCACTGCTAGGAGCCTCACAAAGAGACTAAGCTAAACAACTGTCACACACATGTAGAGGGCCTAGGTCGGTCCCATGGAGGCTCCCTCGCTGTTGGTCCAGAGTCCATGAGCTCTACTGTAATCAGATTGGTAACTACCCTAATTGTCATCAGAGATGCTCTATGCAGTAACTGATGGAAGCAGATGCAGAGATCCACAGCCAAGCCCTGGGCTGAGCTCTGCAAGTCTTGCTGAAGAAAGGGAGGAGGGATTATATGAGCCAGGGGGGTCATAAAGGGAGAACCCAGAATGACCAAATGTTTTAAGTGTGAATATACATTTTTATTTTTGAGTTCCTTTCTGCCAACCCACACTGTAATTCCATCACAGGAGTTCCATCACTGCTTTCCTGGAAAGGCGTTGCTATCGCTAATTTCAAACAGCACGGTTTAGGCATTATTCATCTTTTTCTTGATACTGACCTTGCTGGCAGCCCTGAATGGAATACAGCTTGAGAAGGATACGTGCGAAAGCAAGCATTTTATCCCAGTGAGTGAAGATGGGAACACAGTGAGCTATCAACCAGCTCACGCAGCCTAATTTTCTGTTACCTTCAAAAACACTGAATCTATGAACAGAAGTGCGTTTCAGGTTTATCCTGGGGAATAAGGTTTATTTACATTGGCAAGAGAAGGAAGCACCAAAGAGCTACTGCACCTGGAAGAGCAGATCAGGTTGAGAAATGGAGTTTGAAATTATGCATATATATTGTTTCCTGACATTGCACGTCCATCTGGACCACCAACAAGTGATTTTTCTTTGACCCTGGCTGCTTTGTTATCAGCTCTCACATACAAATGTCAAAAAGGCTGGGTGCATGTGCCCTAGCTCACCCTCCATTCCTGGAGGCAGCAGAGAGCTGAAGTCGGAGGCGTTGGCGTTGGTCCTATCCCAACCTTGACATTGTTGCTTTCCTCTCCATTTCCAGGAATATTTTGTCAGTTCTCTGTGCTGCTTCCTGCTGCGTGGTGGAGGGTTGCTGGCTTTGTTGTGCTTGGATTTTCCTGGCATTACTGCGGCCTTGGCTTCTTGTACTCCTCTGCTTTGGAGTGAGGCTACATCTCAGCCGGATTGTGAGCCTGGCTTACTGGCTCTTCTCATTCTTCCCTTCTTCTGGATGAATGTTTACCAGTGAAATCTCTCCAGCCCAAATCACTAGGTGACTTAGTAATCTACAAAAAACACCACACTGCTTTGTTGCTTCAAGTTTTATTTCTAAACTTGAATCTGAATCTTGTATTCTACAGTACAATTTAGCCATTTGTTTAAATAAATAACTCTAATTAGCTTCAGTTAAAACATTCATCTCTATCTCCTTCCACTCTTCCAAGAAAGACTTGACTTGTAAGAAAGCATGCTATGGTTTATTGTGTGGCCTTGAACAGTCTTTTGGCACATACTTCAAACCTTCAGGGAGTTAGAGTGTTCCACCTGCTTTCTTAGCTAAAGAAATTTATCTCTAACTGCAGAGCTTGTGCTAAGGCATGTTGTTTTTGAAGGGCAAGTTTTTCTCAAAAGCCTAAAAATCATACTACAAATAAGGTTATCCCTCAGGAATCCAGTCCAACCTATGGTTCTGCCCAGCTCTTATTTGACCCCTATCCATAATTATCACTTTTCTTCTGACCTTGGGGCACAAAAGACCTGGCTTTTTATCCCTGGCATGACTGGTCTTTCAACTTCAACACTTTAAACCATTTGAAGACACATTTTTATTCATTTGCTTTTTTTTTTTGTAGTGCTGCTTTTTATGACCTAGAAATTACTGGCATGTTCATTTTTAACTTTGTGGTTTAGCCTCTGTGTATACCATTATGGAAATCAATCTTTAGAAGTCATAAATATGCTGCGGAGACCCATCACCAAATGTTTATATGAATGATTTAGAATGGGGCTAAATAATTACATTTTTGTGGCCAAAAGACTTAGCTTAGAAGTTAGAGGAATAAGGCATTTTCACATTTCTTAAATATATATTAAAATTATGCATTTTAATATAAATTTAATAATATTAAGTCATTTTGATAGTGTAGTTGAAGACTGAGAGAATCTGCCTACACCCACATTTAACTAAATTTGGCTCCTTAGATATGAGGAAAGTAGCTGGTTAAATTTAAGTATGATTATCTGAGCCATTAATTGTACAGGACGTATGAAAGGAATGAGTTCTTGCCCCTAATACCTTGAATATATTCACCCAAAATCTCCTCCTTTCCAAGCACTGTCCTACAACTCTAAGGAGTGGTGGAGGACATGGACAGGATCCCTGCTACCATGGATCCAGGGTTATTGTGCTATTACTTATTGAGCATTATTTGCACATCAAACATTATATCTCTATAGCACAGTTATAATTTCAGACTCTACTCTTACAAGATCAGTCAGTATTTATGTCATTATCAACCTATAAACTGTAAGTGCTAATATGAGAAACTAGTGGGACTAACAAGAGATGTGGGTTCAAGGAAGGCCACATGGAGTCTGCTGTGAGTGAAGAGAAACAAGGCAAAGTGAAATGCAGTTCTCAGCTTTTATTAGGTAGAACAAACTTCCAGATGCTCTCTATCCAGTCACCAGTTTCTGTGATGTTAATTCCATGGTGCACTGTCTCTTGAGTTGCTCTAAGAACTGGTATGACTGTGTGCAGTCTGAAGGAGTCCTCTACTTTCCTCATTTAGCACTGGAGCCTACTCTTTTTGAGATATTTTATTGAGAGAAGAGAGAAAAATACCTTTTAATTCACTGTATCCTTTTAGAACCAATTCATCTTGAAGTTGAGTATCCAGGAAGGATTCTGAGGGCTTTGTCTTTCCAAATGCATGAAGGTTGATCTTTTCAAGAGGCTATACACAGCGGCTCTTAGGGAAATGTCTTGAGTTGTTTACAGTCAAAGTCATTCTCTTTCTTTCTCTTTTTTCTTTTTCTTTTTCTTTCTTTATTTTTTTTTCACTTTTTCTGAGTAGAAAGGTGATCATGGCCCAGAACTCTGACAGAACTTTTAGTTGATTACATCTTGATATTGTATAAATCTATAACCCTCTGTCTTTGAGTCATCTTAGAGCCAGTTTGGTTTTAGTCTAGTATTGGCAAGGATCCCCTCTCCCCACTTCCTCAGCATAGACTGTGCATATTAGTTTTTGACTGTGATTTTGACTGTTTTTCTGCTGAGTGACTTGACAATTTTCACTTTTGCCTGGATATGGGATACTATGCTATGAGATGATATGCTATGGGATGCTATGCTGTGGGATGCTATACTGTGAGATGCTATCATCCTTTGTCACATATCTTAATATGCAAGATTTGTATCTAGTTAAGAAATTTTTTTATTACTCAATTCATTAAAATTTATTGCAAATCTCCAGATATGTTTATAAGTTATTTACATGGCATTGTTTGAACTCAGTAATACCCTTGTTATTTCCCCCAGCTAGATTTCATCATCCTGTTGGAGGGTGAGAACGGTGCTTTTTCTTTGCAGTCTTCCACAGAGACCTTAATGCTGACTAGCTGTTGAACAATCAACAATATATTTCTGAAATAATTCATACTATGTGGATTATTTATTCAGTTGTCTATAACTTTTTGTTGATGTCAATTTCAGCTGTACTGTGCCAGTTCAAGTATGCTCTTTGTTTGAAATTAACTAAGGATAAATAGGCATTAATAATATGCTCATTGACTGATTTTTTTCTTAGTTTCTTTTGACATTGAGGACATCAGCCTCTTTATGATAATTCTCTACTTCTAATAAATGTCAAAGCCTGTGGTAGATGTAGACCTTGTTACTCCACACTTAGAAGACGCCAAGTCAGAAGGATTGCATGAGCCCAGGAGTTCGTAGCCCAGCTTAGGCAACACAGTAAGAATATCTCAATAAGAAAAAAAAAAAAAAGATCTAGGTGTTGCAAAGAACATACAGAATCTTAAGGAAAGACAACGAAGTTGACCTAAACAAGGAGGCCTGCTCACCAATAGACAAACAATGCTGCAGAAAACAGAAAACTAATTTTCTGTCAGATAGAGAGATCCTATATTAGAAGTTTTGACCCTTGACAATTCTTGTCTAGGGTGTGTGTGTTTTTTTTTTTAAAGTAGACAGGAAATTGAAGATATTTAAAAGGAATGTTAGCAAAAAGAGTATAAAAATGAGGCCTTTGAATTTGTTTTGTTGGTCAATACCTATTTTCTGTTGAGTTGGATGCAAAGTGCTGTGTGGTGCTTTCAAAACAACCATGATAAATTATTAAGTATTTGTAATTTATTACACACACACCAGAGAATAATATATTGCTCTATGAGCTGATGTCACTAAACAGTGCTGGTTGGAACACTGTCTAGATATTGTGCGAGATTGTCTGAGAAAGCAGTGAGCTCATTAGTAACTCACATTACAGCAGGAGCCTGTTTTCTTCCTCAAGAGGGTTTGTTTTTCAATTCCAGATAGGAAAATGAAGAATTCTGAACATGTGCTTCCAATTATTCAAGTTTCTTGGCGAGAGCTCTCTTTTTGATAGTAGTAGAACAATTACCAATGTTTTGAAAAAAATCATTGATTTATTAAGTTTATTAAGTAAATAAATGACAGAATTTGTTCCTTCTGTTTAAACTAAATATTTCCTGAAGCCTTGCTAAACATATGCTTGGACTTTTAGCTTTATCTATGGCTGACATGAAATAGTTGTGATTGTTTTTGTTTGTTAACCAAATTACAAGCTATGGTTCCTGTTATGTGTAGTGTGATTTTATGAAGAATAATTCAAACGAAACATGCAACAGCATGCCCTGGGTAAGGATTAATTCATAAAGCCTGCAGATATTACTGTTTTTTTTCATCATATCTTTGTAATCTGAGTGTTTTCTTCTACTGATTCAAAGCACATCATTGAATCTATTGTTGGAGGAGAATGAAAAACATTCTTACCTTTTCTTTCTAATGATTACAGGATGCTGTGCCCTGTGTGTGGTTTGTTAGTTCTACTGTGACTTAGAAATCTTTAATTTATTTCATATTACTCCTAAAAAATGATTTTTTTATTATTATGTATTTTAACTAATGCTTTCTTCTTAGGTACTCTCTAGTTTATATCCCTTCCAGTGCATTCAGATATCAGCTTTGATTATAGACAAATTATTTAACTGCATTGGAGAGTTTCTCTAAAAGATTTTAAAGCTTCTATGCAGCCTTATACCAAGCAGTGAGGCTATCTGGAAGGAGGAGAAAGGGAAGGGAAGGGAAGGAGGAGGGAAAGGAAAGGGGGTGAAGAGGGAAGGGGAAGGGGATGTGTGAGTGTTAGATGGGAGGATATCATAGAGAAAGAGAGGGGGTGTGCATAGGTGCAGGCCAGGGTGAAACCAAGATTCTGAATGCAAAGAGCATCTGAGTAGAAAGCCAAAGAGCAGGAGGTTGACAAGAATTACATGATTCTCATCGGTAGCACTGTGTTTACAAGAAAATGTTTAGCAGTGGACAGCTTAACGAAGATTTCTAACCCATTAAAAGTTGGAAGGGAGAGTGGCCACCCAATGGGAAATCACAACGAGGCTGCTAACATGATGGAAAAAGCAAGTATCAGGCAAAAGTGAAAACTTGGCTGAACACTCTTGCCTGGGCATTTGTCTCATTCCTTGTCAGACATACATGAACAAAGACACCTTACAGTCAGAAGAGGACTGATCCAGACCAGAGCAAAGTGCTTTCCCCAAAGAAATTTCCTCTAACACCCATGGCCTCAATAGCCATGTGTAATTGGCTAGGTTTACAGCAGCAGGCAGGAGTTCCCTCCTGTTTGATGGACCTTGCGTTCAATTAGACAGCTGTTGGTTATCGCTGAGATGTAAGTGCCACTATTGCAGCTTTAGGGGATATGTGCTATGCTGGTTATTGTGTGGTTCATAGGCATTGATAGTGGGTAGGACTGTTTATTGCTTTTCTCTTTTAGCAAATTGCACAGTGCCTTCTAGTAGTGTGAAAGCCATTCCTCAGGGTAGAAGTTTTTGGGTCCATTTCAGCTCAAATTCTCAGAGTGCCATGTCCAAATTGGTGCTTTCAGCATAAAGAACTTACCTTCGACTTCTGAAGGCATTAACAATAGGCTATACTATTTTGAGAGTCTCTTGGAGTCCCCTGACCAACAGCTTGAAAGGAGATTTCTCATGCCTGGTACTGGGTTTTTATGAAATAGTCTATGGCTTTTGGGGGGAAGTATTATGACTCAAAGTGGTATAACATCACTTAATCTATTACTGGATCTGTGTCTGTCATCTATTTATCTATCCACATATATTTATTTGCATTATATATAATTTTATGTAAATACAGAATCATTCCCTGTGTCCTTTTCGAGTGTCCTTTAATGTTACTTTTCTGTCATCCTTCCTTCTCGTTCTGTATTGTCCTCGTGCATCATAGACTTATATACTCCCATGCTAGGCTTATAAAAAATACTGGGTAGTGTACTATGTCTATCAGACACTCCATTCTGTTCAAATGTATCACTTAGAAGTTAATACTACTGCTATTTCCATTAAGCTGAGGAGGCAGTTGATATAAAGAGGTTACGTAGGTTAAGTATGATTAGATGGCTAATAAGTCAGCAGTAGCTTCTGTGCATAGTCTGGCTCACTGTGTTCTTTGCTGCAAGGAACCATATTTAATTTAGGTGGGGACAGAGAGCCAAGGTTCCTTTCCTATTGTCTGCAAATGGAGAGTTCCATAGATGTAGTGAGTAGCCATTCCAGCTTTGATCTGGAAGTTCCAACCCCCAATGAGGCTTTGGTAACTGTCACGCCTATAAGGCGGGGCCAAGGGAGGACCCTGAAGACCCAAGATCTGGATGTGCCACCTCTCTTTGTTCCTGGACCCTGGACGCTGGAGGTAGACGGAGCAGAGTTCTCCAGAGAACACTGCTGGACTGCGCCATGCCTTTCCCAGACTCTGTAAACTATCCATTCACTTGTAAGTTACCCCACAAAATAAACCTCCCTTTTAACTATGCGGAGTGGCCTTAATAATTACACCAATACATATATGATTTTATATTCTTGTTAAATAAGATATATGAGAGTACATAAAAATGTATCAATCAATAAAAAGTATTATTTCTTTACCTCTCAAATAGGTAAATATACCCCTTAAAGTTCTCTTCACCTCAAAAAATTGTTTCATTATTTTACTTTTTCTTTTGTATTTTATTTTTTACATTTTTAATTAAAATATAATTACATCATTCCCACCGTCCTTTCCTCCATCCAACTCCTATTTCCCTCCATCCAACCCCTCCCATATCTCCACTACTCTCAAATGGACAGCCTCTTTTTATTACACTGTTTTTATTTTATACAAACACACACAAAAATATGTAAATACAATCTGCTGTATACAATACATTTTTATTGTTGGTGTGTTTTTGGTTTCAGGGTGGACTACTTTGCATTGAATAGTCAATCTGGGGGCTAATCCTCAGGAGAGGCTAATTTTCCCTCTCTCAGCCATTATTAATTGCCTGTAGTTCTTGGTCTACACATTGGACCATCTGAGATTTTCCTCTCTTTGCATTAGTGTGTCTGTTGATATTGTCTTGTTTATGCAGCCATTTTTGTGAGAAGCATTCTCATGGCAGACTTCTTGGTATTCTGACTCTTAAGAATTTTTCACTCCCCACTTACCTCTTTTGTAATGTTCTCTGAGCCACAAATGCTGGAGCTGTACTGCAGATGTACCCACCAGAGTTGACAGCTGACAGCTCCATAATCCAATGATCTTTGCATTGTCTCTTGTGGGTTTTTGTTTTGTTTTGTTTGTTTGTTTGTTTTTTGTTTTTTGTAAAGGTCTCCACACTGCTATGGGAAGAAGCTGCTTTGATAAAGGGTGATAAATACATTTATATATGAGCATAAGAATAAGATTTAGTGGAGACCCATACCCAGGACCTGGAGGTGGGGAGGTGGGCTAGGACCTAGAGGTGGGGAGATGGGACAGCCCAGAGACCTAGGATAGAACCAAATGGGACTGGAAAAAAAAAGAAAAACTCAATGGAATAATTCCTAATGATATTCTGCTGTACTTATGGATCATTGCCTAGCCCAACTGGCATCAGAGAGGCTTCATCCAGCAACTGATGGAAACAGATGCAGAGACTCACAGCCAAACCTTGGGCAGACCTTGATACATATTGTAGAAGAAGGGTTATAGGAGCCAGGGGGGTCAAGGGCACTACAAGAAAACACACAGAACCAATTAATCTGGGCTCATAGATGCTCACAGAGACTGAACCAACAACCAGGAGCCTGTGTGGGACTGACCTAGGCCCTCTGCATATATGTGACAGTTGTGTAAATTGGTCTTCTTGTGGAACTCCTAACAGTGGGAGCAGGGGAGCTGTCTCTGACTCTGTTGTCTGCTTTTGGGACCCTTTCCTCCTACTGGATTGCTTCATCCAGCCTTAAGAGAAGAGAAAGTGGCTAGTCTCACTGCGACTTGGTATACTAT
>CABHPP010124042.1:1659-36937 GCA_902168425.1 Peromyscus attwateri
CACACACACACACACACACACACACACACACACTTCTCCTAGACAGAGGCTTTCTTCACATCTTCTGGCTTTATTTAATGGTCGTGTTGGCCAGAAATTCTAGACAGAGACCGTAATTCTGATCCTTAATTGGACTGCCCAGCATCCCTCTGTTACTAAGCAGGCATGCTTTACTGCTGCAGCCAGGCAACTCCTCAAAAGGTCAGGGGAAAGCATGACCAAGAGGGTCATGGAAGGGTTAGAGTTCAGACTTTTTAAACTGGGATATGGCTATCTAATTTTCTAAGGATATTCCACACCACAGAAGAAGTATAATCTATTAACCCTTGAATATAGTGGATGAAAATATTGAGCAATCACTTTTTTTATTAACCAGTAGACATCAAAGCAAAAGGCAAAGTGTGCTTTATTTTGTTTTTGCCAGACTGCGCATTAAACCCAGGGCCTCATCATGCCTACCACTGAGCTACCTCCTCAGCCCCAAATGTGTTACTTTATATATAAACGAGGAGCCTTGAAATAGGCTGTTTAATCTTGGGAGTCATTTAATAATCCTCCAGGAATGTAGTTCCTCATGCAGGAATCTAATACTTCCCTAGAGAGTTTCCTCAGACAGCAGATACACTAGAACTAGAGAGTGGCTGCAGAAGGGCATAAAGGCAGGGCCTCTGGCCTTTGCTCTGTGTTCTTGGAAAGGCCTGTTTGCATCTTCTTGCTCGTTCCCAGCTGATGCTGTTCTCTTTAGTTTAGAGATTGAGTTAGAGTATTAGGAAACACTGAGCTTGAGTAAGCCATACAGCTGTTACCTGCTAAACAGTTAGGTGGCAGATGGTGGCTAAACCTCAGAGTGGTCACTAGAGAATTTCCTCCTGGTCTTAAATAAAGCATATCAGTCCCTTCAGGTTGTTTTAATACTTTAGATAGTGAGTTGTGACTAATTATAGATATATGAAGAAACTGTACTGTAGTGTAGACGATCTTTTCAGAATCAGGAAATCTTACTTCCGGTGAACTGTGGTTCTTTTTTAAGTGAGTCACTTCGTCATGAGTGACCTTGAAACCATATGAAGATTACAGAATTTTTTCTTTGTTCTTTTTTTAGTGATTTACTTAACTTTATTTTATGTGCATTGGTGTGAAGGTGTCAGATCCCCTAGAACTCAAGTTACAGAAGTTGTGAGCTGCCATGTGGGTGCTGGGAATTGAACCCGGTTCATCTGGAAGAGCAGCCAGGGCTCTTAACCACTGAGCCATATCTCCAACCCCCATTTTTTTTTTTTTTTGAGCCGGTGTCACTATGTAGTTTAGGCTAACCTCAAATTCAAGGTAGTTCTTCCGCCAGCCTCATTGTGTATATCACCACATTTGGCTTGGGATTGTGGAATTCTTTGTAATTGTCATTTAAAAATATTTTCATGATGATTTTTTTACTACTCACAATGGAATATTCTCTAGTTCATTGTTAATACAAAAGGAAAGTATTGTTGTTTCCCAGTGTGAACACTGGAGGGAGTTCTGTTATTTTTATTTTGAATTGAGAGAAGAAATAGCTTGTAGCCTGAAACAATTTCTATTGAGTCAACTTAACACAGTTTCCTTACCTGAAATTTGATCATTTGAAGTTTCAAATCTTTATCCTTGCTTAAGCCCACGACAGAGCAGGTGTGGTGGTGCACACCTTTAATCCCAGCACTTGGGAGTTAGAGGGGCAGGCAGATCTCTGTGAGTTCAAGGCTAGCCTGATCTATATAGTGAATTCCAGGACAGCCAGAGCTATATAGTGAGACCCTGTCTTTAAAAGGGGGGGCGGGGAGGAAGAAGAGGAGGAGGAAGGGAAAGGAGAAGAAGAAAGAAGCCTTCCACACCTAGTTGTCCCGTGTACTTCTGGGGTTAATAATGAAAAAACATCTACAAAGGATGTATATATGTTACTTAGCATCGTTATCACTTGTGGAATCTGAACAGAATTCTGATTCTCCAGACATCATTTTAAACTTTGTTTCTTGAAGCTAGATGCTCTTTTGAAAAGTTAAGTCTTAGAAAGAGACTTTCTTTCCCTTCCTCCTTCCCTTTCCATCGAGACAGTCTCATTTTATAGCACAGGCTATTCCTAAACTTGCTGTGTGGCCAGATTCACCCCTCCTGAATCACCCTCATGAGTGCTGGGCCTAAAGGTATGCACCACCACATCCTGCACCCTACTTTTCTTGTTCTGAAAACCACTGAAGAGCTAACATAGTAGCATTTCCCTAGAGTCCCAGCACTTAAGAGGCTGAGATGGGAGTATTGCTTGAGCCCAGCCTAGGCAAAATAAAGAGACTGGTCCTAGGGGTTTAAAAAAAAAAAAAAAAAAAGGATAAAAGTGCTATGCAAAAGTAAAGTTTTTCTCAGGATTCAGCTATTTGTATTTTAAGGGGAGGGGGTCTCCTTTAGCCCGTGCTGGCCTCACTAACTCCCTATGTACCTGAGGATGACATTGGACTTCCTGATTTCCTTCCCTTCACCTTCTGAGTGTTGAGACTACAGGCATGCACCAATCACACCTGCTTTATTTGACTACTTTCTCGGCATTGAACCCAGGGCTTCCTGAGGGGTTAGGTAAGCACTCCTACCAAATTGGTATTTCCCCAGCCCTCAGAGTATACTTTTATATTAGCCTGAACAGAAAAGGTTGATGTTTTTCTTTGAAAATTGTAGAGCTGAATGAGAATCATTGGCTTTGATTTTACTGTGTATTGGACATGGTGGAAAGTGTCAGCAGGTCAGTCTTGGGGGAAACGGTAGGTGTGTGTGCCTGGTGGTGGCATAGCTCATCTCTAATGGGTCCATGGTCCATGCTCCTTTGTGGGCAGGACGTTCTGTGAGTTATTCATCAAAACAGTGACACAACACTGAGGTGGGCAGGAAACCCAACGGCTGCTCGGTTATGTAAGAGGACTTTTGAGGTGAACCCTGTACACAGAGTTTCTTACACCCACGGTCATTGCCCTGCCGAGTCTCCACACTCTTCATCTGTGGAGCTTCACCTCTGTGCCTGGCCAGCTGCTTTCCTCCTGCCCCAGCACATGCTCTCTGGGTCTCAGCTTGGCAGAATGAAACATAAAACCAAATAAAGGACTGGAGAGTTGTAGGGGTTCTGTGCCTATGCCTTCCTTCTTAAGTGAGTGACCTCCTCTGGGGCCTTAGCTTCTTCATATTTAAAATAGATGATTTTTCTCTTTTTCGTCTCTTTTCCCTCCTGCTTAGTTTCTGCTTTTCTGCTTTCTCTCTACATATTTTCTTACCCATATTTTATCTCCTCTGCCTCTGCCTTTCATCTTCTTAGGTGATTTCTCCTCACTCCCCTGTTCTGTTTTCTCCCATTCTCCTTCCCTGGCCTCTCATTTCTTCCAGGCCTCAGAGGGAGGTTTTATTACTCCTGTCCAGTGCCAGGGGCCTGTACTGCTGCAGGTCATGGAGGAAGAGATTGGAATTTTTGTACATGCCATAACATTTCAGCCATCAAAACTCTGTCCCTTTTCTTGTGAAGGAGAGAAGTTGTGTACGCGATGTGTAATTAAATGGCAAGTGAATGTGGGTGCACTGTTACTGGCGGCAGTTGGGGAATGAGTTGATATAAGAGGGATTTTCCTGTTTCTAATGTTGCTGAGGTTGAAAGTGTTTAATTCTTCCCCTTACTTTTTACATTTTCTTTGGTGGGTCTAGTGCTGCGGCACACATGTGAAGGTCAGAGGGCAGTTTATGGAAGTTACTTCTTTACTTCCACCATGTGAGTTCTGGGGGTAGAACTCAAGTTGTCAGGCTCAGTAAGTGCCTTTACCACTGAGCCACCTCCATCACTTAGCCTTTTATTTCCTATAGCTATGGTATGGATCTTGATGAAATATCACTCTAGTTAGTAGTTCCATCCTTTGCCTTGGTCAAAATTTTTGTTTTTGTGAAGTTTCAAGGTAAAAGAAAAGGTCTAATAATGAGAAGTTCAATAAATGTGTGTGTATCAGCTAGCTGATTAATTAATTAAATACTTGTATAGAATTGTTAGAAATCCCATCATTCAATTCCTTGTTAGGTAAAAGTTTTTGCCTTCCTCCCAAAATTATCTTACAGCCCTAAAACCAATGGCATACAGCAGAAATTGAGTGTGAGCTACATGTGTAATTTTAAGTTTCTTATGAGTCCCATTATAAAAAGAAGTAGAGGGGCTGGAGAGATGGCTCTTTGTGGAAGAGGGAGCTGCCGTGCCAGCACAAGGTCCTGAGTTTGGATCGCAGCGCGGGCACACACACACACACACACACACACACACACACACACACACACAAGCTGTATGTGCATATCTGTAGTACTAGCGCTGTCAAGGGCTGAAGCAGTAGGGTCACGGGGGCTTGTTGTCAGACTAGCTCTAGGTTCAGTGAGAGATCCTGTCTCAAGGAAGGAAGGAAAGCAGAGAGTGTGTCCTCTGCATGTGTGCACATCTAAGCATGTGCACCTGTACCACCCTTAAACACACAGTGTAGAAAAAAATTCACAAAATCAATCAAAATATTTAGATCAGCATAGAGAATATCATTTACACACATACCACAATTTTTCACCACCTTTTTTAAATATCAGATCTTCCAAATCCAGTGGCTATCTTCACTCATAGTTTATTATAGCATTTAGTACTAACCTGCTTGCAAATTTAGTAGGCATATGTGGCTGGAGGGTATTTGTAATAAACTCCAGAGTCTTAGAAAATGGCATTAATAAAATGTTTTAACTTAAAAATCAAGTATATTTTTTTATGTCTCTGTCTATGTGTGTTAGGTGTTTTAGGTTTAGAAAAGTTTGAATGAGGTTCCTTTATAGTGACATCCTGAGAGCTGGCCAGGGATACTAGAACTTAAATATTGCTTTATCATACTCTTGAAGTCTAGTTCTGTTATTTATAGAGTGCTGAGCTGGGGGATTTTCCAGATTTGTGAGAAATATTGGGCCATACCAATATAATGGAGTAAAAATATTTAGCAGTTGGACTGTAGAAACCTGACTAAGTGGGAAACACGGTGATGCCATCCAAGCATATGTAAATCATTTCCCTTAAATGATTACATGAGTTTTTCCTCCCTGTGTATAGCTGTTTTTATTTCTACAAATGAAGATGTGATTGGCTTAAGGAATCATTAACTCAATCCCTGTTTTGTGTGATGGAAGCTGTAGTTGACTGTCTTGTGATTGGGCAGGACTTGGTACCTATCAGTGTAAACACATGGCACAGCCTGCCCCATGCCCCTGCTTATCTTCTCTGGAGGATGAGGCTGAGGCAGCAAATCTCATTGGTAAAGTTGTGTGTGCATTGCTTTTTTTTTAAAGACCTGTTTGCTTTCAGTTTTAACTATATTCTTGTCTGCAACAGTTAGCAATTGATGGTCCACAGAATAAGTTTCTGTTTGTTGGTGCCTTCACATCTGTAGAGTCATGCTTGATAAGCTTCTTCAGTTTTAAGATGTTTTACTTAGAAGATAACAGTGAAGATGAGAAGGTTCAGGAAAGCTCATTGAGTAAAACTGCAGGTGTTTATCGTGGCAAGGCCCCTGCTGGCATTCTGGTGAGTTCCATTCACCCATGCCTCTGTAGCCTTGCTTGACGCTGAATCTGGGTAGAACTGAGAAGGGACAGCACCCTCTAAGTGAAAGTGGTGAATGCCCCTTGTTTGGAAGATATGCTGTTGTGGTAACTTTCTAACTTCCAAGTGTTATGTAGAACAGAACTTTCAGCCGCCAGCTCTCGCTCCTTGCCTGTATGCTATCCTTATTCTGTTTGTTGTTGTTATTTAATAACTTTCTGCCTAGAAAAAATGTGGTTGCTTTAAACTGAGAACTTGTTTACAAGTAGATTTCAGTTCTGTTCTTGCACCTCAGTGTGGTAGTTGAGGGATTAGAAGTCACTTAAGTTTTATGGGTTTTTTTTGTTTTGTTTTGTTTTTTCATCCTGGCCAAATCTGTAAGGCTAAGCTACTATTTGAAAGTGGCATTTTGTTTGGGTGTGTGATACAAAAGACTATAGGCTTTCCCTTTTGTGACTATAAACAAACAAAAAAATGCTTGAAATGTGTGTGTGGGAAGTTAAGTTTGTCTGAATTTTTTAAGTCTAATTTTCTCTTGGTACAAGGTACAAGCTAGAACATGTCTTATAAATTTGAGTTCTAGAAGTCCACTTTAAGGAAACAAAGTCAGGTGATGTAAAAATAATATCATTTAACTCTGCCAATGGAACCTTAGAAAAATAATGTGTTTAAATGCTTATTTTTAGTTTATTTAATTGTTTTGTTTTGTTTTTGTTTTGTACCAGGGTCCTAGTATGTAGCTCAGGCTGACTATTCCCATAGGTTGTCCTTGAACTTACCATCTTCCTGCTTTAGCACTCCTGAATGTTGGGATAACACACATGTGCCATTAAACCCGGCTTAAATCCTTAAAGTGAGTCAGGGACTAATTAATTTTAGATTCAGATACTCAGGAGCTCCAAATGAAATTATTGATGTTGTGTTGTATCCTCTCATTTAATTTAAATTACCTTGGTTATTTTTTTAAATATAATTAAGGTTGAATATTTTTATGAAAACTAGATGAAGTCAACAAAACAAAAAATAGATTACTTCTGAAATCTGTTAACCTAGTTGATTTTAGTTTTAAAGTTATAAGAATGTTGTGTCCCCTTTTAGAGGTTATACCATATTCCATGTGATATTTGCTTCCAGATCTGAAATCACTGGTGTCCATATGCAGATTTTTCACTTACTAGTAACAGCATTATTTGAATATGAATACAAGTCAGATGCTACTGTGGGAGGCAATTTTATTTTGAAGTCTCTGTTGTAATATAAAGGATATATGCATCTGAATTTGTGCACATTAGTCTTAAAGGTCAGAGGAAAGAATGTGAACATACTTAGTTCTCTATGAAATATTTCTAAAATCCACTTAGTCACCAGCACACAGACTGGACTGCATTGCAGGAAAAGTTCTTGGATGTCTTGCTGCTGGTGTTTTTCAAAGGGAAGTCAAAGGTGTTTGCTTAGACTGCATTTTGTTAACAGTCCCCTTTGTCATTGATGTTCCGTGAGTCACCACCCCACCCCAAGAGAATTTTCTGAATGGCTAATAGCTGGCATACTAGATTTGATATCTTCTTAGTAAGCCATAATGATTATCTAGGAGTTTGACTTTGGAACGAACTTGGGTGTGTGCAGTAAAGAATCCTGGCTTTTAAATGTGTTGAACCAGGCAGACGGACAGAAGGATAATAAGGCAAGAAGTCCTCTCTTTTCCTGGCTACCAGATTTATTGAGGAATGTGGGTTTGGAGTCTTCCCACTCTTCCCAGCCAGGCCCCGTAATGAGCTGAGGTTCCAAGACTTTCCTCCTCCACCTCAACCCCTTGTGTGTGAGGACTAGTGCTAGGTGTTTGCTAGCCCTGTAGAGGTCCCTGCACCTGAGAGAGTGTTCTAGAATACTTAATAAAGTGTGCCTTGAGAAAACCTCAGGCTGCTAGCTTGGTCTCAAAGGAATTAGACACAACTCTTTAAAGGGTTTAAATTAAAATATCACCCTTCTTGGGAAAGCATTTATTTTATACTGTTTATGTATTCTAGCCTAATTATACTGGGTTACAAAATCCACTCAGTTCTGGACAAGAAAACTATAGGCTCACATAGAGTAAAGAGTTTCCGTGTGTGATATTGCTTTTTACCTAATAGAAAACAGGGCAATTTTTGTTATTTTTCATTGTTTTATATCTTACTCTAGAACATGTTTTTCCTTTTCCTTGAATCTTACTTTATCCTTTAGAGGAATTACCTGAATTTCTTATGTAAGTTATTCTGGGGAAGGGATTTTTTTCAAAAGGTGGTCAGGCAGTCCTGCTGATGGTGTTTTGTAATGGAACATCTTAGCTCTAATGAAATATGTTTGTTACTGGGTGCCTTTGGTGGACCATCTTAGCATTAGCTGCTATACATCTGGAAGAGAGCTTACCTAGGAATCTGATACCAAGTATGGTAGCTCTGAGACTTGAAACAAAAGCAGAGGATGATGAGTTTGAGGACAGCCTGGGCTACATGGTAAAACTGTCTCAAAATGAAAAGCAAGCAAACAAAAAAGAGATTTAAAAAAAAAAAAAAAAAAAAAGAATCCACCTAAAGTAAACCCTGGGCAAACCTGAAGAGAGTTGTGTAATCTGAGGTGTTATCACATGCACAAATTGACCTGAACACTTCAGGAACTGAAAATAAGCAGATCTCCATTAGGTCAAGGGGCACAAGAGATGAGATTGTAGAAGTTATCTGTCACCTTATATTCTCTTACATGCTAACAAAGCACAGCACCATAGCCCCTACAGACTGAAATTCAGTCATAAGAGTGAAAAAAAAGCAATTCTTTCAAAGACAATGAAGCAGGAAAGAGAGCAGGAAGTGTTACCTTCGACTTTGGGAACTGGTAGCTTGCCTCTGATCATCAATTTGAAATACTCTGACATTTTCGAGTCACTTGAGGAATTTATAAGTACTGTACCTGTAGTAGGTTTGTATTTTGGTCCTAGGGACTCCTCAGGGGCCTCTGACGTGCAGCAGAGCCAGAACACGGGACACGGAATCCCTGCTGAGCTCTGCTGCACTTCCCTTGCATATATGGATTTCTCAAATAGGCAGAAGCAGTAGGGAGTCCACGAATTGGTTTTGTTTTGTTTTTAGTATAAAGAAAGTACATTTTTCTGTTTCAGAATGCCTTTCTGGTTGCCATGTACCCTCAGTCTCTTCTAACCTTCTTCTTCTTCTCTTTTCATAGCCTTCACGTTTCAGGGAGTACTGATCAGACATGTTGTGTCCTTTGTTTTGGTTTGTCTGGTGTCATCAATGTTTTTGACAAAAAATACCACAGAAGTGATGAATCCTTTTTAGTGAATTATCTCTTGATTATTTGATGGTAGTGTCTACAGACTCCTGCACTATAAAACAGCTGTTTTCCCTTTTATATAAAAGTGTGGTTTGGAGATAGTAGTCAGAGAATGTTGAGGTGTTCTGCTTCCCCTTAAACCTGTTTTTAAAATACAACCAAAGAAACTCAGAATTTCATTAAAACCAAATTTGTTTTAATTCTAAGTATAGCTTTCTTTCTCAAGCAGATTACTATTCTATCAGACTTAGTGATAAGAAAGTCCTTAGCCTTGAGCTGTTGAGAATGTCACTGGACTCTGGGCCTGCAAGTGTTAATAGCTGCTTTGTTAGTAGAAGTGCTAGGATAGCCTTTAAACCCCATAGTTCATGTGGCTCATTGCTACCTGAGCTTTACCAAGCTGCCGTCAGATGCAGGGAAAGGGCTGTTAGCCCAGAGAATTCACACAGTGTGGTTTCTCAGTGTCAGCTTCACTTAGCTGTAGTGTTAACTAAGGCTCTTTTTAAGGAGATGAGAGAGGGTGAGAAAATGGAAGGGAGGAAAATAAATGAGATTTAACATATCATTCCCTGGGCCTACAGTCTATATGAATGTTAGTCTGTATCCAGGCTGAGGCTATATTTTGACTATAAAAGAGTCATATTAATTCTTGACTTAGAGGTCAGTACATAACTAGAAAGAACTTCCAGTAGAGAGGGATATTTCAGAGGAAATTGTAAATTATGCTACTAGCATATTCGGTAGTCATCCCTGAGGTAGAGGGTGTGGTTTCCATATTAACTTTCTAAAATTAGGTAACTTTATGTGGAAGCCAAAGGATCAGACTTCTGTGTTTATTTTGAAGATTTTACTGTTACTAATGATCACTGCCAAAATAGGTTGGTTGTACAATTATATTGTAGTAGAAGGTTTAAGATGGGATGGTGGGGGAGAAAGTTGAGAACTTGTCCCTTAAAACATATATTTCTTTCTGGCAGTGGCGGCACATGCCTTCAGTCCCAGCACTCAGGAGGCAGAGGCAGGAGGATCTCTGAGTTTGAGGCCAGCCTGGTCTACAGAGTGAGATCCAGGACTACACAGTTTTGTTGAAAACACACACACACACACACACACACACACACACACACACACACACAGAGAGAGAGAGACACATTTCTGATCATAGCATTATATCTAAGATTACTGGTAATAAAAAGTTTGTCTTTAACGCATGCTACCATGTGGAGAAATCATCATGGCCTTCTAAAGCCTTTTGAAATTTTTCCCTACATCTATCTCAGAAAGTTCCTAGATAAAGTAAAAAGAGAATGGCATGTCAGGACACTTGACTGGTCCTGTCTCTGTGTAGCTGCTTTACTTCAGGTAGAATGCCTGTCCCCTGTGGGCCCTGGTTTTCATACCTAATACAGTCCATAACATATGCCTTATCTGATGGTGAAGGTTAAACACTCATTTGGAAAGGTGAAGTTGAAGTGCTTTGAGTCATATGTG
Source organism: Peromyscus attwateri (assembly GCA_902168425.1). Taxonomy (NCBI): domain Eukaryota; kingdom Metazoa; phylum Chordata; class Mammalia; order Rodentia; family Cricetidae; genus Peromyscus; species Peromyscus attwateri. The sequence goes on from CABHPP010124042.1 coordinate 12,086, forward strand.
ATTTGTCGAGGATGTACATGACTTGTGAGGAAATGAAGAATCTGGGCTTTGACCATTAGGAGCGCATCTCACATAGGAACATTAAGTATAGTTAAATAAGTACACTCACTTTGAAAGTAATTTGAGATTTCTTTTAACAAGAAACTCCCCTGAACACCTTAAAGAAATCTTAAAAACAGTTGCTGCAAAAAGAATTTTCATACCTACTTCTAAGCAGTGCAATCCCATTTCTAAGTGTTTAACTAAATAAAATCCTGTACACAGATATTTGTATTAGCTTTGCCTTGTAATTGTCAAGAAATAGGAACACCCAGGGTGCATAGATAAACTAGAGTACATTCACATCACAGAATACTATGCAATAAAGAACAAACTACTAGCTGGGCATCCCTTTAATCCCAGCACTTCAGAGGCAGAGGCAGATGAGTCTGTCTTGTGAGTTCTAGGCCAACCTGTTCTACATAGTAAGTTTGAAGCCAGCCAAGACTACGTAGTGATATTCTGTCTCTAAAAACCAAAACAAACAAAACCCCACAACACCAACAACAAACTACTGAAGCATATAACACTTAAAACATCTTAGATGCATTGAGCTAAGTACAAGAAGTTACTACATAGTCCATGATTCTTTTTGAGTAAATTCAGACAAGACTAAGGGTAGAAACATGCTGGGAAGTTTGAGGAGGAGAGTTTACCACAGAGAGGCATTAGGTACTTAGAGGAGGGGCCAATCTGATTGTTCTATATCTTGATTGCTATGATCATATAAGTGCTTACTTAAAATACACAGGATCCCAACACCCACTTAACACCTGGCACTCTCTCCTGGCCTCTGTACACCTCCATGCAGACATGTATATACATGTAAACAAATGTCTTTTTTTTTTAAAGCACACAACTGTATACTACAAAATAATGAATTTTATTATATACAAATATACAAAGTCTATTTTGAATAGTCCAAAGTACAGATGTTTGAAATCTTAAAATTATATTTCAGAACAGAGTCAATAGAAACATGTAGTTAAACATTTTCCTATGCAGGTAACCATCCATAGGTTGACTTAATAATAGTTTGATAGCTTTCAAAATCTTAAGACTCACTATGTTTCCTAGTATTTACTTCTTATATTTCTCCTTATTTATCAGCCAAGTTAGATGTTCTCTGTAAGAGCATTGGTCACCTCATATAGTAGACGTGAAGACTGGGAATATTTTAGTTGAGAGATAAGAACTAAATTTTTGGAAAGCTTCAATATAAGACATTGTTCTGCAGGTGGAAATGAGAAAAATGGAGTGGAAATATAGGTAGGGACATAATTTAATTATATGGAACTATAACGGCATCAGACATGTCTGGTCATGTCAGTGATATGGAGACTGGGGAAAGAATCTGAGACCTGCCTCTCTTATGCTGCTTGCTATGTTAGAATCTGCTCATTATTTTGAAATTTAAAGATGTGTACAAGAATAAGCATTTAGTTTTTCCTGCTCTGTTCCAAATTTGGTTACTGGAGAAAGTTCCCTGGTACATTGCTGAATGTTAGGCAGTTAAAACTGTAGCTCTTAACATTCTCCTTGAAGTTGTGCTCTATCGAATTGTAGTGTTGGTGCATTCAGATAAACCCAGTCTACCTTTCACTGTGTAACTGCCATCAGTCCTGGTTTATCTCTTGTGACCTAACTGCCCTACGCTGACTCCCATAGGAACTTCCTTCTCAGAGCAGCAGGTTCTGCTGGGCCCCTTGGGGTGCTTCAGAATGATCTGTACAGATGTCGCTTGTTCTCCCGGGGGTATTTTGAGACTTAACATCCTGAAGTGAGTGTCTTGTCACCATCTAAGTTAGAGCTATGCAGGTTTCCCTCGTGAGGTTGTTACCAGTGTCTAGAGAAAAGCATTTGCTTTCTGATTGTGTGAGCATCACTTTTGAGACTTTGAGTTGACTATTGATATCTAAAACGTGTGTGTGTGTGTGTGTGTGTGTGTGTGTGTGTGTGTGTGTGCGCGTGTGCGTGTACGTGTACATATTTTCATTTATCTCTTATTTCATTGATAGCAAAATACTCTCATAGCCCTCCCTCTCCTTGCTGATTCTGTTCATTAGAGCTTCTGTGCATTGTTCCTTGGTACATTCATGAGTCTGTACCAAGCTTTTTCTTTTGGGCCACCAACCAGCTCCTAAATCATATTAGTTATGAATGCTCGGCCTAGTTTAGGCTCATCTAGCTAGCTCTTTTAACTTAACTTGTTTCTCTTTATCGACCTTTTGCCTCAGGGCTTTATCCTTTTCTTTCTCATAGCTTACTTTCACTGCTTCTTGTGCCTGACTGGCTGGGGGCTGCCTGACTTCTTGCCCCAGGCATCTCTCTCATTCTCCCCTCCTTCTCTTACTCCTCTCTTTCTCTCAAGCTTAGACTTCTCCTCCTATTTATTCTCTTTGGCCACCAGCCCCGCCTATCCTTTCTCTTGCCTAACTATTGGCCATTCAGCTCTTTATTCAGCTCTTTATTAGATCAGTCAGGTGCCTTAGGCAGGCAAGATGAAACAAATATAACACATCTTTACATAATTAAATTAGTGCAGCATAAACAAATGTAACATACCTTTACACAGTTAAAATAATATTCCACAACATGAATCCAAAAATATTGAAAGCTAGGGGTGTAGCTCAATGGTAAAATGCTTGCCTCCTGTGTAGACAGTCATGGATTTGACCCCCATCATACCCTACCCCATTGTTTTGTCAATATGAACTTGGGGTGGCTTGATGTGGTGGCACTAAAAGACTTTAGAGTCAGTGAAGTACATTCCCCACTTCCTTTTGAGATAGGATCTTTTGGCTAGCCTCAATCTCACAGAGATCCCACGACCTCTGCCTGCAAGTACTGGGATTAAAGGAATATACCACCACACCTGACATAGTCTCCATTTTGTACCATAACTTAAGAATTTGGAGGGTAGGCTAAAGAAATCAGTATAGTGTGGTGAATACGTGGGAGGAGGGTAGAGAAAAAAGGAATGCGAATGCCTCCGTGACCAGTGATGGGCTCTCCCTAACCGTCAGTCATGTAGCCCATGCATTCTGAGCAGTACCAATTCCATGATCCTGTCCACTGTGCTGTTTTACTCCGCACCCCTTCTTTCTCTCTTTGCTCTTTGGTCTTTGACTTTATTTTTTTTATTATTTTTTATTTGTGTGTCTTTGTGTGCAATGCTTACAGACGAGGAAAGGGTGTTGAATCCTCTAGAGCTGCCGTGAGAGGCAGTTGTGAGTCACCTGATAGGGTTCTGGCAGCTCAACTTGGGTCTACTAGAAAAGCAGAAAGTCCTTTTAGCCCTGGAGCCTTTCTCTAACCCTATCTTTTGCTATTTTTGAGGCTGGGTCTTATGTACCATGTTAGCCTAGAACTCATTATGTGACTGAGTATGATTTTAAACTGCTGATCCTTCTGCCTCCAGCTCCCAAATGCTAAGTATTTGCCCCAGCACCTGGTCTAGTGTGTTCTTAAGATACATAGTCTGTGATGGATATACTTTCCCACTTGATCCACTTTATTCCATATTCAGGAGGCCTGAAACATGAATTCACTCTTTTTATAAAGTGGCAGATGGAAAAGAAAAATGGTATTGGATTTTGAAAAATTGACCTGAAAATTATTGGACAAGTGACAGTGTGGAGGGATAAGAGCCGAGGGTTTTTGAAGGTTGAATCAGTGACCTTTTATGGTTAACTCTTTACCTGCTGAAAAGCTGAAGCAAGCAGTGGGTCCACTAATGGGGAAAGAATGTGCATTGCTGTAGTGGCAAAGTATTTTTTCCCCTGTATTGAACTTTACTGTCTTAGTGTTCTATTGCTGTGAAAAGACACCATTACCAAGGCAACTCTGACAAGAGAAAGCATGTAATTGGGGCTGGCTTACAGTTTCAGGGGTTTAGTCCATTATCATCATGGCGGGGAGCGTGGTGGCATGCAGACATGGTGCTGGAGAAGTAGCTGAGGATTCTACATCCAGATCCTCAGGCAGCAGGAAGAGAGGAACACTGGCTTGGGCTTTTGAAACCTAAAAGCCCACCCCTAGTGACACACTTCTTCCAACAGTGCCACAACTCCTAATCCTTTTCAAGTAGTGCCTCTCCCTGATGACCAAGCATTCAAATTTATGAGCTTATGGGGGGGCCACTCTTTTTTTTTTTTTTTTTTTGGTTTTTTCGAGACAGGGTTTCTCTGTGTAGCTTTGCGCCTTTCCTGGAGCTCACTTGGTAGCCCAGGCTGGCCTCGAACTCACAGAGATCCACCTGCCTCTGCCTCCCGAGTGCTGGGATTAAAGGCGTGCGCCACCAACGCCCGGCTATGGGGGGCCATTCTTATTCAAACCATCACTCTTACTTAGCCGAATCTAGTTCATTTATTTTATAGATAGTGAAAGTGGTCAGTTTAAAGAAATAGAACTCAGTAGTAATATGTTTTCCACTCCCTTAAAGAAATATGTTGTAGTGAGTGTTATGATGCACACCTGTAATCCCATCACTCAAGGCTGCAGTAGGAGAATCCCAAATTAATTTGTACCACAAACCTAGTCTGTATTAACCCTGCCTTTTCAAACAAAAGAACATGTAGAAAATATGCTTTGATGGAACCAGAATTTACCAACCTTGTTTAAGGCCCTGTGTCTTTTAAAACAAACAGACAAACAAACATGAATAGGGTGGTAGCTATCTCAGTGGTAGATTGCTTGTCTAGCATGTGAAGGACCTAGTTTCAATTTCCAACATAACTAACTTTTTAAGTAGGCAGCACCTCTACTAGTTACTTTTGAGCTGTTTGCTTGCTAGTTTTACCAGTTGGTTTTTGAAGGGAGTTTGACAGAGGGTTTGAGTTGGCTGTAACAAGTGTGGGCATGTGTCTATCCTTTGTCAGACATTCGAAGTAGACTCCAAACAGTCCAGGCAAATTGAAATTTATGAGAGGTGCTGAGAGGGCAGAAAGCTGCTACATGTGAGGCTGGAGAGACAGCTCAGTGGTTAAGAGCACTGGCTCCTCTTCCAGAGGTCCTGAGTTCAATTCCCAGCAACCACATGGTAGCTCACAACCATCCATAATGAGATCTGGTGCCCTCTTCTGTACCATGCATACATGGAGGCAGAACACTGTATACATAATAACTAAATAAATCTTTTTTTAAAAGCTGCTACATGCAATCTCATTTCTAGACATATCCCAACTCAAGTGGCTCAGCCCTACCAGTGTCTGCTTCTTGTGGCTCTCTGCATACCTTCAGGAATGTGTTTGACCCAATTAGAGACATATCTCCCTAGCCCCACCAGTCAGCTCATAGTAGTGCTTCTGTGGGCTCAGTTATAGAGGAGCCTCATCCCTGTGTTTGAGAAGGTTCTTGTTTGGTTTTTTTGGGTTTGTTGTTGTTGTTGTTTTGTCTTTTTAAAATTCCTTTTATGAGTGTTTTGCCTACATGTAAGTTCGTGTACCATGTACATCCCTGGTGCCCACAGAAGCCAAAAGAGGGCATCATTTCCTCTGTAATTGGAGTTACTGATAGTTGTCAACCATCATGTAAATGCTGGGAATTAAACCCAGGTACTCTGGAAGAGCAGTACATGCTCTTAACCTATGAGCCATCCTGTAGGCAGAGTTTTTCATCAGGACTGGCAGCTCCCCAGATAACCACACAGAAACTTATTATTTAATAAGCTCAGCTGATAGCTTAGGCTTGTTACTAACTAGCTCTTTCTTACAACTTAAATTAACCCATATTTCTTATCTACACTCTACCACGTGGCAGTACCTTTTTTCAGCAGGCGTATTCATCTCCTGCTTCCTCTGCATCTGGCTGGAGACTCTGCCCTTCTTCCCTGTGCCTTTTTATTTTTTATTTATTTATTTATTTTTTGCCTGCAAGTCCCACCTAACCTCTACCTGTCTAGCTATTGGCCATTTAGCCCTTTATTAAACCAATGAGAGCTACAAATATTGACAGTGTACAAAAAGATTGTTCCACAGCACCATCCCTTCAACCCCTTGAGGTTTTTATGAAGGATGAAATCTCTGTAATCTAGGGAACCAGCCCATTTTCTCTCATTCAGCCGTTGCATCGCATGCCCTTTTAAACTGTATTTCTTTTGCTGGGGAGATGGCTCAGTGGATAAAGTGCTTAGGCCTGGCTCTCATCTCCTGTTTTACGTTGCAGTGGCTTCCCTCTTCTGGCTCAACCTCCCCATATGATCTGCTGCCAGATCACACCCAGCACCTTTGGGGTTAACTTGTCCTGGGTCTGAGGTCATGTATCATCTCACTTTTGCTTTCCAAACTCCACTTCTTTGTCACGTGCTATTGTCTCTGCTGGGAGCCCCCTTTTCCCACCCCATTTAGCCCCTTAGACTTATTTCCACACCTAGAACAAGTTTGGTTTTCTTTGTTTTTTTTTCATCCTGAAGCCTTCTTCACTCTCCCAAGCAGATATTTTTTTTCCCTCTTTTCTAGTCTTCTTAAAAGTCAGTGTGGCTCAGTGCAGAGCCTTCACATCTAATGCTCAGCTTCTAGGTTTGATCCCAGCACCATTAAAGGAAAACAAGACCACTGCCAACAGCATTATCACAGGGCCCTCTGTAAGCTGAGGCAGTGTCTGTCTTGTTCTCTTGGTGGGTCCAGGCCCTCTATGTGTCGGGGGCGGGGAGTAGGGAGGAGGAGGAGGGTTCTCTTTGGATCTTAAGGACTTGGCATGAAGGAGGTGCTCAGGTTTTTGACTGAATAAAAATTAGCTTCTTCCAGGAACAGGCTGGTAGAGCAGGTATTTGGTTAACGACTACAAATCTCATTATGTTTTTCCTAAAGGAATTACAGTTGTGTATGATTGTTTCTAAGCTATACCTGCAGGGTTTACATAGAAGGACTTGTCCTGGATAATGCTTCTTATAGACTTCCTTTTCCATTGTGACAGAACGGCTTGTCTTGGGAACTTTGTGTTCAGGAAGTCACTGGAAGACACTGGGTTTAACTTAGATGTGCTGTGCACAGGGAATACATGTTTCCTGTAGCAAAAGAGAGCCCCACTCAGCCGCACTGTTCTGTGCAGGCAGAACAAGAGAGCATGGGAGCAGTGGATTTTATATGTGCGGCCTATATTTCTTTCTTTTTTTTTTTGACTTTATTTATTTATTTTTTAAATTACACTCATGATATTCATTAATTACACTCATGATAGTAACCACATTTGTGGTATTCATAGATTACATTCACAGTATTCATTCAATTATATATATATAATATATCTATATATTAATTTTAAATGCTGAATGTCATTTATTTAAGGGGGGAGGAGGTCTTAAATACAGGCTTACAGCACAATGGACCCTGGAGGGCAGAAGTTCGCTACTGATGTTTTACAATCTTGCTTCTAATCTGTTAACGCCCATTATTCAGGGTACCAGGCAAGGAACTTCCCTTAAGCATTCAGGAGGGTGGAACCTGGCAGGGAATTAGCATAGGGAGAATATCAAGGTCAAGGTCCGCAAGCAAGACAATAGTTACCCAAAACGGGGGCCAGGGCCCTACAGGTCCCCCTTTTATTAAAAAATGAGCTTCTGACTTGGGTTGCGTGGGACGTCAGCAGGTCACCTTACCCGTCATGGAGACGCCTGCCCAGCGGCCTATATTTCTTGTTCAGTCTTGCTTCCAGGAGAATAAAGGGCCTTCATGGACATCCGTTCTGTGGTACTCCTTGGAGTAGGGTGGAGCGGTGGTAAACTAGGCTTGGATCATCCTTGTGCTATTCCTGTTTCTTGTTTTATAAAATAATGAAAATTGAAGAAACAAACTAGCATTTACTGGGGGGAAGAAATGACAGGGAGGCACTTATTTGGAGGCAGCTCCTCTCAGGAAGCCATATTCTCTGTCAAGCTCTGTTGTCTGTGGTACTGCTTCTGTTGACTCAGACTGTGCTCCTTTCTGTCCAGTTTGTCACCTCCCTCCTTTACTGTCCTTACCACACCAGCTGGGTGTACTGCAAACACTTTATGAAACATCTTCACTCAAGTCAAGTCCCTATAAGATGTGGGCAAGGCCCTGGGGATTTGATTCCTGCCAGTCCTGGAGAGGCCAGAGAGGAACTTGCATCAGATGTTGCTGTGGGTACCACTGCCCTCTGCTCCCTTTTTATCATCGTCATTCATAAAGTAGTCTCATCTTTATGTTATCGTGGGTGGTTGGAGAAAAACTGTCAGGATTTAGTGTGTTACAGCTCTGAAGGGAAAGGTATCCTGGCAGTCATAAGCCAAGGATTACCTACAGCTCAGAAGGAAAAGGTATCCCAACAGAAGTGTTAGAGCTCTGTTCCAGTGGGGACAGTTTTCTTAGCTCCAGGAAAGGTTTCCCTAATGCAAATGTAACAACTGTACTCCAGCAGGGGAGGGTCACAGCACTGCTCCACTCTGCTGCAGAGAAATGTTACAGCTCCACTCATCTTCCCTGGAGTGTAATACTTTGCTCCAGCAAGGGAGTTTCCCCAGCCAAAGTGTTAACAGTTCTGTTCTGCTCCTGATCATTTCAGTTACAGCTCTGCTCACTTAGGTGAAAGAAAGTCGTTACCACAAACCTCAGTCAAGAGATTTATTGGGAGGGAAGAACCCAAGAGAGTAGCTGCCCTGCCAGGGTGGAAAAAGGCAGCCCCAAACTAAACAGGTACAGGGCTTGTATAGGGTTTCTTAGGGGCGGAGCTTTCCAAGGTGGAGATTTTCAGGGTGGGAATTAGTAGGATTTCAATTCTTGAGCTTGAGACAAGCTCAGAGATTGGTTCATTTCATATTCATGGATTGGTTGGTTTTCAGTTCCTGAATTGGTTAGGGGCAGGGTGTGTTTCTTTGGCTCTGGTCTTGGGGCCAGGGTGTTCTTCCACTGGCCCTTTTTACCCCATAAGGTAAACTCAGCCCTCAGGAACCCTGGGTTGAGATGGAACCACGTGGTGTACAGTAGTGTACAATAGTGGGACGCAAATGACTTGTCTCTGTCTCACTCATAAAATAAATGAATAATGCTGGCCTTGCGAACTGTGTCCTATTTTTGAAGATTGAATGAGGTGTGTTTGATCTTGAAAAGTACTAAGTGGTCATCAAACAATATGTCTTCTTGGGAAGTACTACTACTCTAGGATTCAGGTTGTTACTGAACCACAGTGTCTGGTTTGTCATAAGAGTGAGAGCAGACCCAGGCATTCTTTAAAGAGTAAGGGTGCACAGCCCAGACTGATAAGTGAGATGCAGTTGTGTCTGTCATTGGAGGGTGACTTCTCATGCATCATAAGAAGTAGAGTTGTTTGGGAAAGTGGTCTCTCTAGCTGGTAGTGTATGTTTCGGAGGTGAAACGAGGGCAGCGTATGCTGTTTAAGAAGACACTCAGGATGGCTAGAACAAAATGTCATGGATGGCATCTGACCTAAACGCATGTGGATTCCACAATAGACATTTATTACAGTTCTGGAGTGCCTTGAAGTCCAAGGCTGAGTTGCTGAGAGATTCAGTGTGTGTATGTGTTGGAGTGGGGGTCGGGGAGGGGCACCTTTTTACAGGCTTGCAGATGTCTTGCTGTGTCCTCATATGGCAGGGTAAAAGAGAATGCTGGCTCTTATCTCTGTCTTTCTCTGTATATGAGGACACCAGTGAGGGTGAGACTCTTCTAATCATCTTCATGACCTCATCTAAACCTGGTTACCTTCCAAAGGCCCGTCTCCAAATCCCTTCACGTTAGGGGTTAGGGCTTCAGTACATGAAGGGAGACACACATAAATATCCACCTTAAAACATCACCTATGTCTCTGAAGTTTGAGTTTCTGTATCTTTTAAAATATTTGAAGGCATGGTGATGCACACCTTTGGTCCTAGCACTCTGGAGGCAGAGGCAGGTAGATCTCTGAGAGTTTGAGGCTAGTGTAGTCTACATAGTGAGTTCCAGGATAGCCCAGACCATATGGTGAAATCCTGTCTAAAAATAGTCTAAGTTGGGGTATAGTGAGCGTTCTGAAAGTTACTGCTACTAGATATATTGTATAGTCAGCAGGTTCCTCCTGGCCATTTCTGGGGTGTAGTACATGTTAAGAACCTGACCTCTATATATTTTTGTTTTCCTCAGCCTACAAAATATAAACCCAATGGCTTCATGTCTGCCAAGAGAAAAGAAGTTTCTTGACAGCCTGTATTTTTCTACATTTAGCAACCAGCTTTTGCACAATAGATTTTTATGTATAACAGCACATCTCTTAACCACAGTAATTAAAATCATCCTGAATAGATGTTGTTACACTTAATTATGGATTCTGTGCTCTAGTTGATGTAAGCTTGTTACACATTTAGAACATGGTTGTTTATGGCTGAATATAGATGTTTAAAAGTTGCCATTTTCAGGGTTTTTTTTTTAAGGTCTATGCTGTTATGGTTTTTTACAAATTGTAACAATATTCATTTTAGCATTGCCATCCTCAATCAGTCATGTACTGATTCTGTATGCCACCTAGTTAATATGTTGCAACAGGCAAAACAGCATGTTGTGAACATGTGTGACTTAGAGAACAGGAAAACTCAGAGTGTGCTAAGTGGCAGTGGAAATTTCTTGGTAAAAGAGGTGATATGAAGCACTACCTCCAAATGAATTTCACCTCTGTTCTGGTTTTTAGAGATAATCGTTGACCAACTGAGAACAAAGATCTGCATTTCCTTTCCCTCTAAGTGAGACATTTAGACCATAGACAGACACTCACGATTCAGAGCAGTACGTGAGTGAATTAGACGTTCAGAATCATTAGCTATTAAAGAAATGCAAATCATTATATATTGTCATAGCTAAAGTAAACAGTAATGCCACCTTGTGTGAGGATGCCAGATAATTTCACCTCCCACTTCCCATTGCTAGTGGGAATGTAAAATGACAGTGTGATCTGGAAAGTAGTAGTCTTGACTGTTCCAAAACAGCTAAGCCTGAACTTTGTTTGCAACTGAAAAGTTGCATTCAGTTGTACTCCTAGGATTTATCCTAGAATATGAAAATCCACATTCACACAGATCCTGTATGGCATATACTTACAACTATGGCTTTATTTGTAATAGCCAGACAATGCAGTAAACTTGTTCTTCAACAATTAAATGGTAGTTTTTTTTTTTTGGGGGGGGGGTGTTTTTTGTTTTTATTTTTTTAATGGTAAGTCTATGCCGTGAAATACTATGTAACAGTAAAATGGAATGAGTTATTGATAGACATCTGGATAAGTCTGCAGTAAAATATGAGGAAAAGAGGGCAGTCCTAAAAGGCCACATACTTTATGATGCTGTTTATATGACTTCCTTTCTGAAATGGCAGACATTTCAGAAACAGAGAATATGTTAATGGTTGCTAGGGACTGGGGAGAAGAAGGCACTGGTTATGATATTTTGCTCGTACATCCCAAGTAGAAGACACTCAGTAGAGGATATGAATGTAGCCGTATTCTTTCTTAGGTTTTTTGTTTTTTGTTTTTTGTTTTTTTTCCCGAGACAGGGTTTCTCTGTGTAGCTTTGTGCCTGTCCTGGAACTCACTCTGTAGCCCAGGCTGACCTCAACTCACAGATCCACCTGCCTCTGCCTCCTGAGCACTGGGATTAAAGGCGCGCGTCACCACTGCCCAGCTGTATAGTTGTGCGCGCTCTCTCTCTCTCTCTCTCTCTCTCTCTCTCTCTCTCTATATATATATATATATATATATATATATATATATATTTGTTTTTTGAGGTATTCTTTCTTAGAACTCTGCAGGTCTACACAGATCTCACAGTTTGTTAATTCATTTCTTTATTTGGTGTTTTGGAGATAGTTCAGGCTGTCCTTGAACTCCTGATCTAGAAAGGCTAATTTTTAAAAATCCAGTGAGCCAGGCCTGGTGGAAATCAGGAGGCAGAAGCAAGTGGATCTCTGTGATCCAAGGCCAGCAGTATCCTCTTAGTGAATTCCAGACCAGCCAGGGCTACATAGTGAGACCATTGCAAATGAAACAGAACAAACAAACAAAAAGGAAGGAAGGAAGGAAGGAAGGAAGGAAGGAAGGAAGGAAGGAAGGAAGGAAGGAAGGAAGGAAGGAAGGAAATACAATGAGATGATCTGTGAGTATTCTGATGGAACAGTATTTCTGCTACACACAGTATATGTCTTTAGCTTGTTGATTGGTCTTAGCTTATTTATTGATAGTTCATTTGATTTTTCCTTTATTCATTCAAGAAGTAATTATTGTCAGATATAGTGACACACACCTATATTCCCAGCATTTGAGAGGTTAAAATAGGATTTTATTTGGCCTTGAGTTCTAGGCCAACTTGGGCTACAAAGTGAGACCCTGGAGAGAGATTGGCCAGGTGTGGTGGCACAGCCTTTAATGCCAGCATTCAGGAGGCAGATCTCTGTGAGCTCAAAAACAACCTAGTTTACCTCTCAAGTTTCAGGCCAGCCAGGACTACACAGCCTGTCTCAAAAAAAAAAAAAAAAATTTAAAGAATTGAGTATTTAATGTATGCTTAACCTGGCCTTGCTATCAAAGCCAAATCAATCATCCTAAAACCAAAACTACTGGTCTATAATTGTTTCATAATTGTAACATAAAGGACTCCACCTTAGGAGATTATAATAAGTTTGGCTCCTGGTACATTGCTCAAAGCCAGCTCTTTGGTGTGTGCAGTCTGAAGCCTTGGTTATATAAATAACCCAAGGGAATGATCAGGGTTATATGCCTCAGGCTGCCAAGCAGCCAGACCCTGGTTCTAGTCATCTCTGTGTAGACTGTTGAGTGGAATCTGTGCTACCTTCGGCACTGCTGGTCTCGGGAGAGTAGGGTGAGTTATGTGCAGACAGGCACTGGCAGGTCCCCTTCATTTCCTCAAGAGATCAGCACTTTGTCCCTGTTCCACCTAGGATTTACCTGACAACACAGAATGTCTCTAGAACTTTGCAGAGATGGAACTTTGAGCTTAGGGTAACTCCAGAGCTGATTTAGAGAGACCACTGTGCGCACGATTTGTTTGTTTGTTTGTTTGTTTTTTTTGTTTTTTCGAGACAGGGTTTCTCTGTGTAGCTTTGCGCCTTTCCTGGAACTCGCTTGGGAGACCAGGCTGGCCTCGAACTCACAGAGATCCGCCTGCCTCTGCCTCCCAAGTGCTGGGATTAAAGGCGTGCGCCACCACCGCCCGGCTAAAGATTTATTTATTTATTATGTATACAGTATTCTGCCTGCATATGTCCCTGCAGGCCAGAAGAGGGCACCAGATCTCATTACAAGTGGTTGTGAGCCACCATGTGGTTGCTGGGAATTGAACTCAGGACCTTTGGAAGAGCAGCCAGTGCTCTTAACCGCTGAGCCATCTCTCCAGCGCACGATTAATAGCTTGGACTCACTTCTAAAGTCTGATAAAAATTGACTTCTGGATTAGCCTAGAACTGGAGGGTTTCTCTGATCCTACATCAAGGGGACGGACTTTCCATGGATTTGGCTTTGACATAACATTAAAGTGTCTGCTAAGTGATGTACTCAACCACGGGGATGAGATCTGACAGCCTAAGGACTAAAGGGTTTGTTTCTATGTGGGTTGGGTTTCCCAGTGGAAGAATGGGGGTGAGGGGTAAAGGCAGGCTTAGGTACACCTCCCCTCCTTCAAATTGCAGAGCTCTGATGATCATGATTTGAGAAGTGAGTTGAGGTTGAGGAACAAATTAAAAACCCTTTTTGTGCTCTGAATATTGTGGGACATAAGTGTTGTATTGAGGTACTGAAGGGATTTCCCTAAAAAGTAATGTTAGCATGTGTTAGTCCTGGGGCAGCTCACTGTAGTTTGTTTGACCCAGCATGTATCTGAACCATAACATCTCAACTATCAGTTGCATCCCTTGTTTTCTGTGAGAAGATGAGTCTCTAGTTTCTGGTGGAGGTGATACCCCTGGGCCTTTTTCTGCTTGGCTGCTGTGGTCAGAGTGGATGCAGTAGGTTCCAAACCACCTTGGCAGGGATGCAGGTGTGGCAGTCGGGGTTCTTCAGTTGGTTCTCTACAGGTCCTGAGCTGTTGGTGGAGGGAGATGGAGTTACTGGACTCCATGATGACAAGTTGGCCCCACCCTTGGGGTGTAAAAGGAAATGGAACTTCCGCAGCCTCAGGCCCCACCTAGAGGCAGCCTCCCAGTCTGAGATGTCTGTCATTTTGTAGAGATGTGTGAACACAGCAGCAGCCGCTGGAGAGGAATGGGCTCTGAATAGCAAACAAGAGTATATGTTTAATCAAAACTTTTTTTTTTGTCATTGTTATTAGTTGTCGAATTCACTGCTGACATCATATTTGTTTTCTTACAGTCTCAAACCATGAATTATGTGGGCCAGCTGGCTGGGCAGGTGCTCGTCACTGTAAAGGAACTCTACAAGGGCATTAACCAAGCCACGCTGTCTGGGTGCATCGATGTAGTCGTGGTGCGACAGCAGGATGGCACCTATCAGTGCTCACCTTTCCATGTGCGCTTTGGGAAGCTGGGAGTCCTGAGATCCAAGGAGAAAGTGGTAAGTGCAGTGGATAGCCTGCTCTAAGGTGGGAGAGGGGTGTCCGTGCACAGGTCATCATGGTCATCTGCCCCCCCCTTACTTTTTTTTTTTAACATAAATGCTATTGAAAGCAGTGGTAAGGAACCCTTGCTTTTGAAGTAGCTTCTAAATTCAGAAGATTCTATTGCAGGAAGTTTCTCCAAGTGAAAAAGAAACTGAAATTGTGAAGATAATCCTACATGTTGAAACTCAGAACAAAACTGAAGATGTGACAAACAAGGAAGTTGGGCTAATTTCAAAAAATAAATTTTCCTTTGCTTGAGACAGCACTTTAAAATAGTGTAGGGCCAGCCAGATGACTCGGTGAGTTAAAGCTTTTGCCATCAAACCTGATGACCCAAGTTTAACCCCTGAGACCCACATGGCTGGAACAAGAGAGCATATTGGAAAGTTATTCTCTGACCCCAACACGTACCCTGTGTTGCACATGCACACTTTAAAATCTTAATAAAAAGTCTGTCTAAAAATAAAATATACACGCAAGAGAGCTATATGCTCAAGTCAATATAATATTTGCATAGATGCACAAAGCCATGGGTTCAGTCACTGTCACTGCGTAAGTCAGACATGCTGGCCAATGCCTATAATCTAAGCAATGAGGACAGAGAGGCAGAAGGAACAGGTCAGGATCATCCTCAGCTCAGCCACAAAGCAAATTCAAGGTCAGCTTGTTTGGTTGGTTGGTTGGTAGGTAGGTAGGTAGATGATTGATAGACAGATAGATAGATAGATAGATAGATAGATAGGATAATACTATTATACTGATTATGAGTAAGTAGACTAAGCTCATGTTATCAGGTGTAGATTATATTTGTTTAAAAGAAATTAATTCCCCAATTGAATGTGGTTTTCCTCTTTTGCTTTTATTGGGGAGAGTGTTGTTGTTGTTGTTTTTAAATATCCCTTTTCTCCCTTGGGTATTGGGCAGTAGGGAGGTTTTTGAAGTTTTAAAACCAGGTTAATTGTAAGATTTTATAGAGCATGTAGTTGGCAACTTTTCACGCCCACATTATCTACCTGGATAATGCCAGACACCCCTACTAAGATTTTGGAGCCCTATGAGAACACTGGCCCCACTTCCTGACACAGGTGGAAATGTGTGTCAAAGACCAACATGTATAAATTAAGAGTGATGAGCTTTTAGTTGATATTTTTTTTGGTACACACTTCCCTCTTTTTAAACTTAGGTTTTTTTGAAAGTGAAAGAAAATGGGTTTCTCAAACTAGACTTTTACCCCCCCCAGGGAGTATGATGGAATCATTTTCCAGTAGATTTTACAGACTAGCCCTGCTTGATCAACTTTAGAAAGCAAAAGCAGCTACAGTTCTACTTCCTGACTTGGCAGCTCCCCCTCTAGGCAGCATTGTCCAGCCGTGGTTGCCTTGGTATTTGTTTGCTTTGTAGTTCTTTTGTTTTGTTTGTTTTTCCGGGACAGGGTTTCTCTGTGTAGCTCTGGTTGTCTTAAACTCATTCTGTAAACCAAGCTGGCCTTGAACTCACAGAAATCACCTGCCTCTGCCTTCCAAATGCTGAGATTAAAGTCTGGGATTAACCTCTGGCTTCTTTGTATTTTTTGTACTGACACTACTATTAGTACTCTCAGGTTGGAACTGTTTTGGGGGGACTCGAACCATTTATGCCCTGCATTTTCTCATTAGGTGTCCTAGGATCTGTTTGTAAAATTTCTGTGGGGGTCTTCCCAGCAAGTCCTCCCCAGTCACACTCAATCCCACCACACCCTGGAACCAGGTTTCTAATTGATAGGTTACCTCAGTCTTTTGGCCTTTGAGAGCAGAGCTGCAGCAGATGTATGTAAGCACTTGTCCTTGATAGGTAATGAGGGACTGATAGGGGGCCTTCCTTCCCTGCGTGCTTTGTAATCGGGGATTGGATTTCTTTACCAGCCACAGTTAATTCCATTAACTGTTAACTATTAAATACCCAGTCAAAGTTAAATACCTTGTCAAAACTCCAGTACTTTTAGGAGCATAATACACAGGCACAAGAAAAGAAAAAATATCTTCTTTCCTGTTCCTTCCTTTATATCCCAGAATCTCAGGGGGTACGTTAGGGAAGAAGGCTCACTAGTGTATATGTACATACACACACATGCACATGTGTGGTGATATTTTGTTTGTGCTCTAACAAATAAAGCTTGCCTGAAGATCAGAGGGTGGAGCTAGCCATTAGCTAACCTAGAGGTCTGGAGGTCTATATAGACAACAGACAGGAAGTGATATGGCTGGGCAGAGAGAGGAAGTGATAAGGCAGGGAGGAGACAGCAGCTCGGCCCTTTTCAGTCTGAGAAGTCCTGGAGGTCAGAGGTGACTTTGGCTGTTCTCTGATCTTTCAGCATTTACCCCCCTATCTGACTCCAGGTTTTAATTATTAAGACCAATTAGAATTTGTGCTACACACACGCATGCTTGAGCACACAAATGTGGTTCACACACGCAAATGTGGCCATTTCCTCTAAAAGATAAAGGGAATGTGTTTGTGTAGGATAGTTAGTGTATTATTAACTGTATACTTACTTTTTTTGATTGGTTTTTATTAGCATATGATAAATTACATATACGTAAAGAATATATGACAAGTTTTAATAAATATTTTTACCATGCAAACTCTCTACAACCAGGATGAGAAACATTTTTGTTGGGGAATATTATTTTAAGGTGTGTTACTTTTGTTTATGTTGCATTTGTTTAACTCAGTGAAGCTGTGTTACTTTGCCTGTCTAAAACACCTGATGGTCTAATAAAGAGCCGAATGGCCAATAGCGAGGCAGAAGAAAGGATAGGCAGGGCTGGCAGACAGAGAGAATATATAGAAGGAGAAATCTGGGAGGAGGAAGAAAGAGATCTAGGAGCAAGAGGAGGAGGAAGACACTAGGGGCCAGCCACCCAACCATCAGTGGAGTAAGAAGTAAAGAAAGGTATACAGAAATAGAGAAAGGTGTAAAAGCCCAGAGATAAAAGACAGGATAATTTAAGAAAAATTGGTTAGAAACAAGCCAAGCTAAGACTGGGCATTTATAATTAATAAGTGGTGGCACACGCCTTTAATCCCAGCACTTGGAAGGCAGAGGCAGATGGATCTCTGTGAGTTTAGGCCAGCCTGGTCTACAGAGTGAGGCCTCCAAAGCTACACAAAGAAACCCTGTCTCGAAACCCCCACCCCCCCAAAAAGGCCCTCCATGTGTTTGATGTATTTGGGAACTGGGTGGTGCGCGCCCCCCCCCCGCAAAGATCAAAAACAACCAACAATACATTCTGTTGTCCTGTCACCCTAGTCTCCTCTAGTCCCTGATAGTTCCCATGTTTTTGTTTCTTATAATATTTTATTACCTTGTTTGTTTGAAACAGGGTCTCACTATGTGGTCCAAGTTGGCCAGGAGCTCTGTATATAGTTTAGGCTACCTTAAAATTTACTATCTTCCTTCTTCATTCTCCTGGTGCTGGGATTATGGACCTGTGTCATGCTAGTCAGCTTTCGTTTATTTATTCATTTATTTGTTTGGCTTTTGAGATGGGTCTTACTTTGCATCCCTGGCTGTCCTGAAACTTGCTGTGTAGACCATGCTAGCCTCAAATCCACAGAGATCACCTGCCTCTGCCTCCCAAGTGCCATTGATTATTTTAAACTTCTTTTTTCATTAATTTTTGACTTCCAGGCAAGTCACAAATATAATTAATTCAGAAAAACTTCTCTTAGGTGGGTAAGAATGGTCAGTAGTGACAATGCTTGTCATTCGAGTGTGATAGCCTAAGTTCAGTCCCTGGAACCTGATGGCAGAAAAGAATCAACTCCAGAAAGTTGTTCTTAAACCTCCACATGAACACTGTGGCCTCTGCCCTCCTCCCAGTATTCAGAAATTAAATAAATACACACACACATACATACATACATACATACATACATACATACATAAGAAATAAAAATTAAAAGTTTCTTTTGCCCAATTTCTTCTACTTTATGTTAGCATTTTATATGTCCATTGTACTTTTGCCCAAACCAGAAATTTATACTTGCATACACTGTCAACCAGAGACATTATCCAGATTTCATCAGTTTTCCTAGGACTGTCTGATTTCTGTTCCAGTATCCTTTCTAATGTTATTTTGTGCGGCATTTCGTTAATGCTCCTCAGTCCTTCCCTGACTGTCTGGTAAGGAATACAGCAATATAGGAATTATTATCTAGGTTGTCCCTCAGTTTGAGTTTGCCATTTGGTCCTTTGAAATAAGAATACAGAATGATGCTCACTCTTGCTAAAGGGTGCCCATCATCTGTACTGCACATCTTATTACTGTTGATACTAACTTTGAATCCCTTGGTGTCTTCTAGGGTTTCTCCACCATGGATCCACTTGTAGGAGAATGTTTGATTTTTTTTCTCCTCACTAGGCTTTCTATGCAAATATTCCTGTTTCCCATATTGTTGCCCATAAATTTTAGCTTACATTGATAAAATTCACAGAATTATTAATATGTGTGTCTGTGATTTATCTTCACCGTTCTTATTCCAATTCTTTTATATATATATATAATTTATTTTATGTACCTTGGTATTTTGGTACCGTAGGACTGGAGTTACAGACAGTTGTGAGCTGCCATGTGGGTGCTGGGAATTGAAGCTGGGTCCTCTGGAAGAACAGTCAGTACTCTTAACCACTGAGCCATCTCTCCAGCCCCCCCTTATTCCAATTTTTTTTTTTTTTTTTTTTTTTTTTTGGTTTTTCGAGACAGGGTTTCTCTGTGTAGCCTTGGCTATCCTGGAACTCGCTCTGTAGACTAGCCTGGTGTTGTATAATATTAGTTGAAGATGTGTTATATTTGTTTAATGATGCAAAGATGTGTTGCATTTGTTTAAGTCTGGGAAGCTGTGTTACTGTGCCTGTCTAAAACACCTGATGGTCTAAAAAAGAGCTGAACGGCCAATAGCGAGGCAGGAGAAAGGATAGGAGGGGCTGGCAGACAGAGAGAATAAATAGAAGGAGAAAAAGAGGAGGAGGAGGAGGAGCAGTGAGAAAAGGAGAAGGAGAGGAGGACATCAGGAGACAGCAAGCCACAGAGTAAGAAGTAAGAAAGGTATATAGAAATAGAGAAAGGTAAAAGCCCAGAGGCAAAAGGTAGATGGGATCATTAATTAAGAGAAGAAATTGGCTAGAAACAAGCTAAGCTAAGACTGGGCATTCATAAGAAAGAATAAGTTTCCGTGTGATTATTTGGGAACTGGATGCCAGCCCCCCCAACCACCACCCCAAAGAGAAAAGAATTTTAAAAAATTAACTATAGGCTGGCCTCAAACTCACAGAAATCCATCTACCTCTGCCTCCTGAGTTCTGGGATTAAAGACATGTACCACTACTGCCTGGCTAATTCATGACTTCTTTTTTCATTGTTGGTGTGTGTGTGTGTGTGTGTGTGTGTGTGTGTGTTCTGAAATACATAAGTGTATATCCCACTTAGTCTGTATAATGTTATTTGTATGTATGTTTTCAGGACAGATCATGATAAGCAATTGGTTTACTCTTGCCTGGAGACGACTTTCTCACACTCAGCATTCTGTAGTTACCTGTAGTTATATGTGTAAGGTTGAAGCCTCTTGGTCTCCCCACACCCACTCACATTAGCATGTGTATTGTTGTTGTCTTTGTTCAGCTCATGTTAAGTAGCCACATGTTGGTGAGGCTCTATAGGGGTCACCTCTAACCTTCCCAGAAAACAAACAGCAGACTCCCTGGACTTTCTTACAGTCTTTCTGCTCCTCTTCTGCAACGTTCCCTGCATGCAGGAGTTTGGTGTGTACATTGACACTGGGCTCCACAACTCTGCATTTGGAAGGTTGTGGTTTTCTGTAGTGGTCTTCATCTGTGGCAAGAAGTTTCCTTGCTGAGGGATGTGGACTAGCTTACTAGATGAGACCTTAGGAAAGCCAAATGTTTCTTACAATGCTATCAGTTCTTTTTTCTGTATTTTCATATCTTGGCCAATAATTTACTCCTTGAATTGTTCATTTTTATAAGATGTTACATGAGGTCTTGAGGAATGGTCAGTCAGTAAAGTGCTTGCTGTACAAGCATGTGGACCCAAGTTTGGTTCTCCAGAACTCACGTAAGTGTTGGGAATGGTAGCATGTGCTTGTTGATCTCAGCTCCGGGGAGACCGACAAACAGATCCCTAGGGCTTTCTGCCCAGCCAGGCTACCCTAATCAGGCAAGCCCCAGGTCCCAGTGAGAGGCTCTGTCTCAAAAAAGGTGAACAATGCCTAAGGACTCACAACCTGAGGTTGATCTCTGACCTCTGTGGAACCACACATACACAAAGATATACATACATATACACACATATACAAAAGTTAGATATCTATAGCCACATGCCCCTCAGGCTTTGCTCTGTGGCTGAACGGAATAACAAAACACAGTGCCAGTCACCAGCAGACTTCACAGAAGACCAGTGATTGCTCACTGGTCCTGACAGCATCTGGTGTTGCATAGTGACCTGGGATAAAAATAATAGGGAATTCACTCACAGCTCAACACTCGGATCACTGAAACATTTGAGTGTTTGAATTCTGTGAGACAAGTCCTGCCTATGCTATAACTTGGGAAGCACAGAAATGTTTGTTAACAATATTTCTCCCATTTTGCAGTGTTTGGCAGGTTAAGCTGGGCATGGTGGCTCACACCTGTAACCGCGGCACTTGAAAAATCTCAGGCAGAATGCTGTGAGGTCAAGATCAGGGTAGGCTACATAGCAGGACCCTGTCCTCCAAAAAGAAAAAGAAAAGAAAATTGAGAGATTAAGCAGTAAACTTTTAAAATGCTGTGAAAACATTTCCTTTCAATCCCTGGCTGCCTGTCTCTCCCAGTACCCAAGTTTCTTTCTTTTGGGTATGGGCTCTAGGGCTAGTAATAGTGTTTCTCTAGGCTATATCTCTAGAAACCCAGTGCCAAGTTTGGCTTGTGAGCCAAGAATTTAGGTTTAGGTTAGCCTAAATGAAAGGGTCTTTGTGCTTAATTATGTTTGTTTCTTCCTTAGATTGATATAGAAATCAATGGCAGTGCAGTGGATCTTCATATGAAATTGGGTGATAATGGAGAAGCCTTCTTTGTAGAGGAGACTGAAGAAGAATATGTAAGTTCTCAGAGGTCACAGACCCTTTGCACTTGGTGTCAGGCTTCTAGAACATGTTTCAAAACAACTGGTCAGCTGTTTCCATGATTGTGTGGATGATGATTATTCACTAAACAAGCTTTCATTGCATGTTGAACCAAACTTCCAAACAAAAAGGTCTCACACCAGCTTTCAGGGTTTGGAGAATATCATCTAGTACCAAAGGACTTTCCTGCTTCGTGTCCATTAAAGCTTGTGGCTTGACTTGAATTTATTCAGTTTTACCTCGAGGCATATCTCTTAGACTATGTGTGGGTATGTACATATGTGACCTTTAAATTTGGAAGACATGTTTACAGGGCCAGAGAGATGGCTCAGCACGTAAAGACACATTCCATATTGGCCTGACAACCTGAATTTGGTAACTGGAGCCATATAAAGATGGAAGGAGAGAACTTCTCCACAAAGTTGTCCTGATGCCATACTGTTGCCATGCTGCACACAACACCCCTCCACACTAATAATAAAGTTTTTTTAAATGATTCTTTTGTTTGGTTAGGAATATTATACCCATGACCTTAAGAAACACTGAATTATGATTTCAAGACTGTTAAATTAATTGGCCTATATCTTCTTATATATTAGTGTACATGTGGCTTCTTCTACAAGACAGCACAATCTGTACAAGTCCCATGTCCTTTTGCACTCGCAGGTATACCTGAGTTGGAACAAGAACAAACTCTTCTTTTTTTTTTTTTTTTTTTTTTTTAAAGATTTATTTATTATGTATACAGTGTTCTGCCTGCGTGTACGCCTACAGCCAGAAGAGGGCACCAGATCTCATTATAGATGGTTGTGAGCCACCATGTGGTTGCTGGGAATTGAACTCAGGACCTTTGGGAGCAGCCAGTGCTCTTAACTACTGAGCCATCTCTCCAGCCCACAAACTCTTCTTGATGTAGTCAATATGGCTCTTTTAAAAAAAAAATCTGTAGAAGCATCACTGTGTCTTTTTCCATAAGAAATTAAATATTACAGCAAAAATAAGAAGCTTCAAATTATCAGGATACAGAGGCCTTTGGGGTTTGAAGGTGAATGACTAATGTGATATTGTGAATTCACAAAGAAAAAATGACAACAAAAATAACCAATAGCAAAGCAAGATTATTTTGATTTTTTTTTTTTTAGCTTGGGAAAGAGCACCAGTGTAGGCAGCTTATAAAAGAACCTTATCCATTTGTTTTCCTGAACATCTTCCTGGTGTTTTATTACCTCATTTGCATTTACATGACCTAAACAAAATTTCACCTCACCAGAAACAAAGGCAAAGAGCAGAGTAAAACATGATATATATTAGCTGGCACAAACATAAAGTATTTGTGATGTGTTTCTGAAAAACAAGTATAAACCCTCTGGCTGATTATCGTTACATAAACCAGGGATGGGGGTTCTTGACAGTCCTGTGCCTGGTTACAGGTACTGCCAACAATTGTAAAGCCTGCTTTAGCAAGGGCAGCCTGAACATCAAGCTTGCAACACTTTTTCTGTTTCATGTATGACTAAATTGATCAGATTTTTCTGCGCTATTGTAAATTCTAGGATAGCCAGAGCTATGTACTAAGGCCCTCTTTCAAATAAACAAAAATAATAATACAATAAAAAAGTCCTAATTCATCCAACAAATATTAGAATTACTATTCTATGACACATATTAATGAATAAAATAATAATAAAATAAAGACTTGCTTTTAAAGGGGATTAAAAATTAACAAAACCCCATTAGGTGCTATTTAGTTTTTGTTTTATCTGACTTTTTCCACTCATCATCAACATTTCTTTACAGTCAGCAATTCTGAAACAACCCTCTTTTTAACAGCTGCACAGTTTCCATGGTGTGGATTTGTCTGGTTTATTGAACCATTGTCTTATTGGTGGATGTCTTAATTATGTTTCTATTGCTGTGATCAAGACCATGAATTTATTTCACCCTACTGCTTACTTCATTAAGGGCAGTTGGAGCAGGAACCTGGTGGCAGAAACTAAAGCAGAGGCGATGGAGAATCACTGCTTCCTAGCTTGTTCCTCCTGGCTTGCTCTCCTATACAACCCAGGACCACCTGCCTACAACAGCAGGCCTTCCCACATGAATTATTAATCAAGAAAATGCCCCCACAGACTGTGGTGATATATTGCTTGTACACTTAATAAATTTGCCTGAAGATCAGAGGACAGAACAAGCCACTAGATTAAACATAGATGCCAGGCAGTGGTGTCACACACCTTTAATCCTAGCACTCCAGAGGCAGAGAGCCGTCTGGATTTCTGTTAGTTAAGGCCATGCTGGGCTACAGGAGATTAATCCAGTCTAAAAGAGAAACAAAGCCAGGCAGTGGCACATACACCTTTAATCCCAGCACTAGGAAGGTTGAGACAGGAAGTGATATGGCTGGGCAGAGAGAGGAATATAAGGCAGAGGAGACAGGAACTGGCTCTGTCAGGCTGAGGAGTTGGTGAGGTAAGAGGTGGTGACTGTGACTTGCTCTGCTTCTCTAATCTTTCAGTTTTTACCCTGATACCTGGCTCCAGGTTTTTATTATAAGACCATTTAGGATTTGTGCAACAACAGACTTGTCTAAAGGGCAGTCTGATGGAGGCAGTTCCTCAGCTGAAATTCCCTTTTTCCAGATAGATCAGGGTTGTGCCAAGTTGACAAAAACCAACCAGCAAAGTAGACATCCGGGTGTTCTCTGCCTCACCTCAAATACTTCTGTAATAAAGCAAGAAGACACTACCAAAACCCAAAACAGCTTTGAAGACAAGTACAGGACAACTGGATACGTAACAAAACACTAAAAGAAATCTCTAGAAATCAGGGCACATCAGCTTCACCTGGGTGACTTCGGGGCGTTCAGACAGTGTAGAGACAGCTGTATGTTAGTGATGAGCCTGGTAAAAAAAACTTCCAGCTTTGGAATGTTTGCCAAATCCAAATTTTAAAATTTTAGTGGGTACCAATTATGGAAACTCACATGTTTTCTGAACCATTGTGTAAAAATTTGACCATTTTAAATTATGGAGTTAAGCCCTCTCTTTCCTTTCCACTCCTTCCTTCCGTCTGTCCCCCCCCCC
>CABHPP010124043.1:7692-57364 GCA_902168425.1 Peromyscus attwateri
GATCAGCATAGTGAGGGAAAGGGAGTACTCCAGAGTAGACCTGGCAGCAGAGACAAGGAACTATCGCTGTACTGGCAACAAAACAACTACAATTCTAAGAGTAATGAGAATACACTTCCTGAACAGAGGTTTGGATGCCTGAAACCCAAACTACCAAAACCATACTTTAGTCTTTGCTGAGAAAAGGAGTGTTGCTCAAACAATACATTGGATTGGTACCATGGGAGTACACCCCTTCTAAGTACGACACAAAACAATGCATGATCAATATCAAGAACATAAATATTGGCCCTTCCACATCATCATTTCATTTTGACATCATTTTAATTCTTCTCCTGCTTAGAAATTTCACTAGAGTTCACAGAACAGTTTCCAATCCCAGGTAAAACCACCCATTAAGCTAGGAGGGCCATTTTTTACTAAGGCAAATGCCAACAGATCAGCTCTGGATTACTACAGGACAGACCCAAAGGCTTCCTGTCACTGAGATACCATGACCCTTTTTCCTAACAACAGAGGATACCACCACATACCTGACTGAGCCATAGTACTACTTGCAACTTGAGGCTTCAGATCAGCATCTAGGAGAGCAGGAGAGACAGCTACCACTGGTCCTGAGAATAGGGGGCCTTTGAGGGTAAGTAACTGGCCTTGTGGGGTCATCACCAGGTTTGCAGAGGAGTGTGGAGGATTAGAAGGCAATGCATTTTCTGCAAAGAAAATGAAAAATTAGTAAAACAAACTTTCAATTAATATTAGTGTACTGGAGAGAGGCAGTCATAAACCCTGACTTGAAAGGTACAAAGTAAGCTTAGATGAAGGCATACACAAGTCTATTCACAGGCTTCTTGTCCTATACACTCCTATAAAAGTCATTTAAGTTTCTAGGCCATAGTGTCTTTCCATTTGTGAATTCAAGTAACTGGTCATTCAATTCTTTTCTTAAAATACTATTATTTTACTCCGTAATGTTAAAACTAGTTCTTATTTTAGAATCCACTTGGATCAATATAAGTCAGATTTTTCTGGTCCATACACTGAGCTATTTTAAGAGTAAACAAGAACACTCTGGAGCTGGGTGGTGGTGGCGCACACCTTTAATCCCAGCATTCGGGAGGCAGAGCCAGGTAAGATCTCTGTGAGTTTGAGGCCAGTCTGGTCTACAGAGCAAGATCAAGACAGGTACCAAAGCTGGGGGGGGTGGGGGGGGTGGAGTGGAGTGGAGAGAAGAACACTCTGTAGTGGTATTTGCTCCACCCATGACCTTGGGCTATACAGCACAAAGGAGGCGGTGCTTCCTGCTGTTGTCATGACCTCTTATAAGGAGTTGGAGAAGGGTCACATGACCCATCTCCCTGCTCCTGCCTTCAAGGTGGATTTGCTCCCGGTCAGATCACAGGACGACTTCTGCTGTCTACTCCGTTCTCTAATCGTGAGATGGATGTGTTTCATTTCACAGAATTTGGAAGATTAAAGTTTATACACCATACCATTGACACCTATTCAGGATTTCAATGGGCAATTCCTATGAGTTCTGAAAAGGCTGATTCTGTGATTATACACCTATTAGAAGTTATGGCCATCATGGGAATACTTGTACAAATTAAGGCTGGCAATGCCCCATGTTGGGCTCCACTTATTACGATCAATTCACATGAGTCTATTAAATGGGTAACAGAATTTATTAAGATATACATTGAGGAAATACACTCACAATTACAGAACAGAGTAGACAGCAGAAGTGGTCCTCTGATCTGACCGGGAGCGAATCCACCTCGAAGGGAGGAGCTGGGAGATGGGTCATGTGACCCTTCTCCAACTCCTTATAAGAGGTCATGACAACAGCAGGAAACACCACCTCCTTTGGGCCTTATAGCCCAAGGTCATGGGTGCAGCAAATACCACTACAACACTCTGTCTCTAAGACACCAGCAAGTAACAATGAACCAGTGTAGCCACTTCCAAAATCAACAATAAGAAAGAAATTAAAGCCAGTTTCCTTTGTTCCTTAATAGAAACAATGAAAAATGGACTAGTTCAAAGAAATTAAAGTATTCCTTTTTAAAAGAAACAATAGTCTCACTATGTTACCTAGGCTGACCTAAATTCTGAGCCTTAAGCAATCTGCCTGTACTAGCCTCCCAAGTAGCTGAGACTACAGACACATATCCCCATGTCCAATTTAATTAAAAAAAAAAAAAACAACTTTTAAAAGTTCCAATTTATTTCTTAACCAGTAATAAATACAAGAAAATCAAGAGTTCACATACAAAAGCAATCATGCACTTACTAGAAACATGTATTGTAGACTGCTATCACAACTAGGATTCACACATTAGAATACTAATGTCTTAGGACTTACTGTATGTGTAAAACCAAAAATTGAAATTTACAACTTAAAAGTTCTATTTTTATTTTTATTTTCTTGTTTTTGAGACAGGGTTTCTCTGTGTAGCCCTGGCTGTCCTGGAACTCACTCTATAGACCAGGGTGATCTCAAACTCACAGAGATCTGCCTGCCTCTGCCTCCTGAGTCCTGGGATTAAAGGTGTGCACTACTACCACCATCACCCAGCTATAGTTCTTTTTCTTAAAACTCATCCCTAATTCATTTAATGAGAACTATAGGCAAGAAAAGACGTTCAGTCCACTAAAATAAATTGATGTATACCTATATTAAGGAAAGCAAAGGACGTCCCTCCTACCTGTAGCCTGGTCTCTTTTTCTGGAAAGAATCAAAGGTTTCCCCCTCCTGTTATTTAAGAACATTTGTCCAAGATCTACAGATGATGTAGACGATCCCTCCAGCTGTTTGCTAATTCTGGGAGAGACACCAAACTCATCTGATCCCATCTTCTTTTTTCTTTTTTGTGCCTCTAGTGCTTGTTGTTTTGCATAAATATACTCTAGCTTCTTCAGGACCACTTCTTCTGTCTTACCTACAGGTTGATAGGAAATAAAGTTACCACTCTCTATATGACCCCATATAATAATGAGAAATAGCTGAAATCTAGTTGATTTAATTATATTCCCCAAAATTATGGAAGGCAAGAGTGATTACAATTCAGAAGTGATACAACCCACTCAGTCAGAGGTAACTCTGCTATAAATCTGAGATGCCAATCCTTAATCTAAACAGACTCTGAAAGACCCAGTGAGCATTTCCCCTTGCTAAAGATTTATTGTGCTCTTTCCCACATTTACACAGCTTACCTGAAAGAGATGATACCTTCCGTATCAAAACATTTCGTTTTCGACTCAGGAGATTTTTCTGTCCTATCAATTTATCTGCCTGGTCTGTTAGTCCTTGAATTTCACTGAATGCCTAAAATAGATACATTAATGTCAATAGTCCACTAACTCCTAAAAGTACAGGAGGCCTACATAATTTCTTTAGTAAAAATATTTTAAGCTAGTATTTTAGAGAACATTATAAACAACTATTGATGTTTCAAAAATTGGTTAATGGACCGAGCCACTGACTGTGGTGCTGGAAATAGAAACTTAGGGCCTTGTGCATGCTAGGCCAGTGTTCTACCTCAAGCTCTATCACCAACCCAGAACTTTTTGTTAAATTGTTTTCTAGCCTGTATTTTTAGGGAATGCAGATAATGATTATTCCTAAGGATCATCACTGAGGGGTTTCAACTACTGCAAGCAGGTATAAAACATTCATGCTGTGCTTATATTTTAATTACAATTTAAAATAATGTTTATAAAATCTGTTTCATTTCAATAGAATATGAATGCTAAATGTATACTTCTCCAACTTCTACTTAAAAGTAATGAAACAATATTATCTTAGATGGTCTATGCATAGAGCTAAAACTTCTGCTAACTTGAGTATTTCATTTTTTTTTTTTTTTTAAAGAATGTCAACTATTAAGAAGTGTGTTAAGGGTTATGGATATAGTTAGTTGGTGGTAAAGGACTTGCCTCACATGCATGAAACCCTGTGTTCAATTCCTACACAAAAAAATGATGTGTGCTAATATTCTTCTACTATGCATTTTACACTCTGCTAAACTGTTCTAAATGATACAGGGACTACTGTAAAGAGACCAGCACACAGACTCAGAGTTTCTGACCTGATAGTGCTATCTATCTTCCTTTTTTTGGCATGCTCTCTAACAGGCCTGGAGCTCACCAAGCAGGCTAAGCTGGCTGGCCAGTGAGCCCATGGAATCTAGCCCATGGAATCTGTCTATTTCTACCTACCCAAAGCTGACATTAAAAGCATGTGCCACCACATTTAGTTTTTTGTTTGTTTGTTTGTTTTCTATTTTTTTGTCCATGTGTATCTGTCACATGTGTGGATGTGCTGTAAGAGGACAGAGTGTGTTTGATTCCCTTTGAGCTACAGGTGGTTGAGAGATGCCCAACAAGGATGCTGAGAATTGAACTGGGGTCCTCTAGTAGAACAGCAAGTGCCTTTAACCACTGAGTCATCTTTCTAGCCCCACCCAGCTTTTTTTCTTTTGTAATGTAGATTCTGGAGTTATGGAACTCAGGCCTTCATGCTTGCAAGGTAAGTAAGCACTTTGTTGACTGAGCTATCCCTCTCAGCCCTTCGCTTCTGACTTTAAGAACTTAACACATTTGGGGCTAGGGCGATGGCTCACTGGTAACAATAGCAGCACTTACCTCACAAGCACGAGGACCTGAGTTTGAATCCTCAGCACTCATGTAAAGCTAAGCATGGCTACACAAACCTGTAACTCTAGCATCGAGATGAGGAGACAGGCAGATCCCAAAAGCTCAGTGGCCACCCAGCCTAGCCATAAAGGCAAGCTGACAGTTCTATGACAGACCCTGTCTCAAAGTAATAAAAAAGAAAGTGATAAAGGAAGACACCCAACATCTTGCTCCCATCTCTGCATACATGCTCATGGGAACACGTACCCACAGACTCATGTTCTTACACACCACACACCCACACACAAATCTCTGTTTTCCAGGCTTCAAACACAAAAGAAATTAACATTCAATGTAAAGTTATTCTGACTTAACATAATTTTTTTCCCCCATAAAGTAGTTATTGCTAATTTACTAGTCCTGTTTTTGACACAGCCTCACTCTGTAGCTCAGGCTGACCTTGAACTCATGGCAATCTTCCTGTTCAGCCTCTCAAGTGCTGGCATACCAGGTATGAGGCACCATGACTAGCCACTAACTTCACTGAATTGTTTCCATCGCCCTCATGACAATGGATCTCCTTTCTCATCTGCAAGAGTCTCTTAGTTGAGCTTATGCTTACATATGAACTTATGTTTATATATCCACAGAATACTTACCCGAGTAAGAATGAGACTTTTGGAAACTTTGGAAGAATGAAGTAAACCCAATGTAATCTTCAACTTTTCAAAGAGATCCCTCATTTCACCACGCCGCCGCCGCTCATTGGCAGTATGTGTCCGGCGGTAATATGCAAAGGCTTCTGTTTCTTTCTGTGGTTTATCACTCCAGCAATCATCTTTCAGTTTTGGAGAAATTAATGGAAACTGTCCAAAAAGATTGTTACCTCAGCATCTTTCACATGTACTTGCCCTCTTCCTCCATCCCAAATGATACTGTTCTATCTCAGATACACTTTCTTTCTGGACTGTTATAATGGCCTCTCAACTGCTCATCTTACCAATCTATCTTTCCTCCAAATCTCATTTCAACAACATCAATAGTATGAATTCTAATATATATTAACACAATCATATTACTTCCCAGCTCAAGTTTTGGTGATTCTCAAATGAGGAGGAAGTATCTGGAGGCTAGGAAGGAAAGGTTTAGAAAAGCTTATTTATATAATTCATCATCATTAAAATTAGTTTTCAGAACATAACAAAAAAAATCACAATCTTGATTGATAGAAAAGAAATTATATATCTTTTTTTCCCCCTGAGACAGGGTTTCTCTGTGTAATAGCCTTGGCTGTCTTGGAACTAACTTTGTAGATCAGGGTATCTCAAACTCACAGACATCAGCCTGCCTCTGTCTCCCAAGTGCTGGGATAGATAAAAGGCATGCACCACCACTGCCCAGCAAAAAAAAACAAAAAACAAAAAACTTTAGGGAGATTAAAGAACGGCTCAGTGGGTACAGTGCTTGCTATGTAAGCATGAGGACCCGAGCTGAGGTCTTCAGCATCAATATAAAAACTGGGCAAGAGAGTGTGCCTTTGTAGCCCTAGCATTGGACAAGTGGAGACAGGCAGATTGGGGGGGGGGGGGGGGCGCTTAACAGTCAGCCAGCCAGCCTAGCTCCAACAGTGAATTCCAGGTTTAATGAGAGACCTTATCTCAAAAACTAAGGTGGAGACACAGAAGACGATATCCACGTCTGGCCTCCACATGTGGCAAGTACAAACCTCCTCCACCCCCACCCCCATACACAAAAGGACTTTCACAATTTGGGAAAGGATCAACTGCCACTCTCTTCTCCCCCTCACCCCCACTCCACCCACCCCCACGACAGGGTTTCTCTGTGTAGCCCTGGCTGTCCTGGATCTCACTCTGTAGACCAGGCTGGCCTTGAACTCACAAAGATCCGCCTGCCTCTGCCTCCTGAGTGCTGAGATTAAAGGTGTGCACCGCCACTGCCTGGCTGCTGCCATTCTCTTCTAAATAAACTTTCTCTCTAGTACTTTCTTTAAAAAAGAAAACGAAATTACACTTATTTGTGGTAGTGAGGGCAAGCATATGACATACTGCACATGTGGAAATCAGAAGACAACTTTCAGAAGTCAGTTCTCTCCTTCCAACACGTAGATCCTATGGCTAAACTCAGGTTATCAGGCTTGGGGCTGAGCCATCTCACCAGCTCCTTTAGCCATTTCTAACTGTGAGACTTCCTTGCCTAAATTGCTTAGGCTTTGGTCTGACTTGGACTCCTTATCCCTGTCCCTCCCAATCAATGCTACCACTGTGTATTTTTTCAGAGGTCTTTCTTGACTCTCAGCATACCTTAAAAGTCTTATTTGTCTTATTTATTTTACTTCAATTTAAAATTTACTCATTAATTTATTTATCTATTTATTTTTTAGTTTTTCGAGACAGGGTTTCTCTGTGTAGCCCTGGCCGTCCTGGAACTCGCTCTGTAGACCAGGCTGACCTTGAAGTCAGAAATCCGCTTGCCTTTGCCTCCTGAGTAATGGAATTAGAGGCATGCACCACCACTGCCTGGCTTAAATTTATCATTTTTTTTTTAAGATTTATTTTTTAATTATGCACACACATGTGTGTGTGTCTTTGTATGGGCTTGTGAACCTGAGTGCAGGTGCCAGCAGAGGCCAGAATCATCAGATCCCCACAGAGCTCAAGTTACAACTGGTTGTAAGCCTGACAAGGGTACTGGGACCCAAACTTGGGTCCTCTGGAAAAACAGTACATGCTATTAACTGCTGAGCCAACTCTTCAGCCCTAAAATGTATTTTTTAAAAAAGAAGTTACTGACAATATATAGAGCTGTAAACACATGCCAAACTTATAATAAATTGGAAATATGCCCTTCACTTCTAGCAGGAATGACAATGTGTTACATGTTTGTGTGGCTTCTTTCAATTCTTAAGTAATAATATAAGCTTATTTTTGCTGTTGCCAATGATCTCAACTGATTTCTTCCTATGCATAAAAGGATTTTGTTCACATTACTCTTGTGTATCTCACCACTCTATCTAAATACAGTTTCTTTTTTTTTGGTTTTTCCAAGACAGGGTTTCTCTGTGTAGCTTTGTGCCTTTCCTGGATCTCGCTCTGTAGAACAGGCTGGCCTCGAACTCACAAAGATCCACCTGCCTCTGCCTCCCAAGTGCTGGGATTAAAGGCGTGCGCCACCACCGCCCGGCTAAATACAGTTTCTAACTCTAGCTTTTCTGCTGATCCTTGAGCAACATAAATATAACATTGCTTTATAAAATGATTATCAATGTCTGTTTCTTGCTATTCTTCCTTTTTGCACATTTTTTAAGAATTGATATTAAACCAGGCATGGTGGCACACTCCTTTAATCCCAGCTCTCAGGAGGCAGAGGAGGCAGATCTCTGTGAGTGTGAGGCCAGGGTCTACAAAGTAAGTTCCAGGACAGCTAGAGATACACAGAGAAGCCCTGCCTAGGGCGGAAGAAGATGGATTTTGATATTAAATCTTACATATTTTACTCTTGGGTTATAAATGTCTTAATTTTAAAAATTATTATTAAATTATTTTACTTTATATGTATGGGTATTTTGCTTTCAGATAAACAGATCTACTTTCATAAACTATATCCATTTTTTTATTTAACATCCTTCAAATTTATTCTATCCTCTGAGAGGAGTAGAATTAAGAAAGGAGGAGCAGGTAGTATAATTCTGTAAAGATGGGAAAGTTAATTTTAATAAATTAAAATAGTCCTTTAAAAAAATCAACTAATAGATCTTATGTTTCAATCATAAAACAAATGTTACTGATTTTATTAAAAAATACATTTGAAATACCTTTCGACTCTTTTCAGAAGCTTTTTCATCTGCAGAGATTTGGCTATGACACCTAGATAAAGAAAGTAATTTTAATGTTTTACTGAAATCCAATACATCAATCTCTTTCACACCTGTTATGAAACTATATCACTTCAAACTTCCTAAATTACAACCATTTCTTTTCTCCTAGGTATACTACATGGCAACAATTTATTCAACAGTTCATTTTATCTCTAGTGTCCAAATAGTCACTAAAATTATGAATTACTGTTTTTCATCCACTTATTTGTTTGTTTATTTATTTATTGGCAGGATCTCATTGTCAAGTCCTGACTGTTCTGAACTTGCTATGTGGATCAAGCTGGCCTCAAACTCAGAGATATCTGTTTCTGCCTTTACATTTAATTTCTGTTCTTTTATAGTTTGTGTTCTTTATATAATGGTTATTATTGGCTCTTTATTATCCCAACCTAATAACATGGGATAGCTACTTACTAAATTCTTCAATGTCTCTCAATATAATTTTCTTCAAGTCTTACATAGCTTGTTACTATATTATAGAAATACATACATGGTTGCAATCATTTCAAAAGTATCACTATGCAGCCCTGCTGGCCTGGAACTAGCAATGATCCTCTTTCTAGTACTGGGATTATAGGTATGACCAAAAGGGCAGCCCAAACCCATTTTGAGATGTAAGAATTTTCATGCACATCAAAATTCACTTCATGAATCACAGTGTAAGAATAGTATATGCACTGTCAGTGATTTCTTTTTAAATATTTATAACCTATGGGGCTATATTAATCACAGAAAGCTTTTTTTCCTGTCACTGTTGAAAATGGTTAAAAAAAAGTTATTTTTAAAGATTACATTATTCTTTTTTGTTTTTAGTAATGTGTTTAAAATGCAGACCTTTCCTATCTAGGTGTCTGAAATACTACTGAACTCAGTAAATATAATTAAATTTTAAGGGATTTAAACTCTTTTACCTTAATCAACAGGTAACTGAAGGAACCTGTAAACAGCTCTGGAATGAAGACAGTCACTTAGGAGACTGTCTTAGGAAACAAGACAAAAAAAGCTTCATCTTCCTTCCTGTCTCTCTTACATGCCAATTCCTAATCCCTACAGAGCTTCCTAACACAGGAATCGATAACACACCGCAGCAAGATCCTGTGCCTTGTATCAGTGGAATAGGTAGGAAGAATTTCATACCCGTATCTCACTTATTCAGCTAGTACAGTAACTAAATTTATAATTTTAATGCTTTATTAGTAAAATATAAAAGAACTAACTTTTGCTGAGTAATCAACTCATACTAGCATTATGAAAAATGTGCATGCTATTTCATCTTATACTCTAAATGGAGGGCATATTGGTTCAAAGAAATTATAAACTTGTCCAGGTTAGATACCTATATACTATCAAAATTAGTATTTCATTTTTTTTACTTATAATTTTAAACAGGGTCTCCCCGTATAGCTCTGGTTGATCTAGAACTCTCTATACAGACCAGTCTAGCCTCAAACTCAAGAGATTGCCTGTCTCTACCTCTGTCTCCCAGGTACTACAGTCAAAACTAGTAATTTAACACAAGTGTACCAGTCTCTAAAAGTATGTTACCCACATTTATATGCTACCTGCTGGCAAAGGCCAAAGCAAGTAAATTACTTCCTTATTTCAACGTCTCATCTAAACTACCTAGGAGAAAAGAGAAACAAAAAACAAACCAACAAACTCTAAGGGAATAATGGAAGTGGGTCTGTTGTCTGAGGTTTTAAATGAAGTGTTTAGTTTTGTTTCTGGTCCCAAACAATAATCCAAAGGTAAATATGACTTACGGCTGTTTGAAGGACTGTGTGTGAGTTACTGTGGTCTTCTTGTAGGCAACGTTAATTTCCTCTGAGAGCTCTTCTATAGTCTCAACATCCACCTGCTCATCATCCTCAATATAGTCTACATAGTTATTCTGAAATATATTATTAGAACAGTAAATAATGTATTGGGAGACACACATACCTAAACTTTTCAAATACATTCTCTCTTATTAAACCAACTAGTTCCAAATAGTTATCTACCATGAGTACTAACAACCCTAAGCTTGTTAATCACAAAAAGAAATGAAGTAAAAAAGATAACACGATTAGAGCTAACATCAACAACTATGTTAAGTAACAGATGTAGTTAAACAGGTATCATTAACCTTAGGCTGGGCAGAGTTTCTAGGAGGCTATATTTGATGCTTTGATATTATTTCTAGAGGACAGCATTCATGTATGATGCATTAAGGCTTTAAATAATTTTTTTTTGCTTTTCGAGACGGGGTTTCTCTGTGTAGTTTTGGTGCCTGTCCTGGATCTTGCTTGCTCTGTAGACCAGGCTAGCCTTGCACTCACAGAGAGCTGCCTGGTTCTGTCTCCTGAGTGCTGGGATTAAAGGTGTGCGCCACCACCGCCCAGCTAAATAAAATCTTAAGATCATACATGGTGAGGCCCTGGGTTTAATACCTAACACTAACCCCTCATCCCCCCAAACCCACAGAATATCCTGTTTTAAGGGGGCTTCATAACTAATATCTGATCAAATGCCCATAAATCAACACACATTAATGTAAGGCAGACATGGAAATGGGATACAACTCCACAGAATAAGAGCTTCTGAAGAACTTCAGTTTTCAAAAGTAATCCTAAGTGTAGTTCCTTCTATTTCCAGAACAGAGGCAACTGAATAAAACTGAGCACCTATCACAGAAATTCACTGAATTCTTTTACAGAGTTACATGTATGATGCGAGGCAGGCAGATATTTTAATTCCATCTTTAAAAGCAGTGCTCACTATGCCAGAAACTAAAAAAGTGCTATCCTTATATATTTGCACTATACTTCAGAGGCATAATTCAAAACAAGGTATCCCAATCACCTTATTAAAATTTATAATTTTGGAAAAATCACCTCCAAATTAAAGGCTCCATAAGGCTAATAGACACTAAATGCAAGCTATCATTATAGTGCCCACTTCAACTCAAGCATAATTTAAGAAATGTATGTTAAATTTAGACAGTGTATATTATAATTACTCCTATGGAACAAAAATGAACAGAATCTAAAGTTACTAATATAGGTTTGATTTATAATATTTGAACTGAAGAGTGTGTGCCTAGTTCATAGATTTATGACACAGGGTGTGCCATGTAGTCCAGGAGAGCCTCAAACCGGCAATCCTCCTGCCTCTACTTCCTCACATAGGCCTGCACCTCACACCCATCTATTTCATGATTTTAACTGCAGGCTTTGTAAATAATATCCAATAATCTCAATAGAAGACAAAGTAGTTATTTCCTCATACCATTCAAATACAAGTCTAGTAGTAAGTGTAAAGAAAATCTGGACATGGTACATGCATGTAAATATGACACAGAGTTTATATTTTAGAGATCATTCACAGTGGTTGTTTTTTGTTTTGTTTTGTTTTGTTTTTTTAAGAAGTCAGCGTAAACTTTTCTGTTAGATTATTAGTACATTCAAGTAAGAGCCCCTGTAAGATTACGGCATTCTAGAGGCTCTGCAAAGTCAGTTCCACTGAGAGCTACAGTTTTACTTATTAGACTGTTTTGTTTTTTGTTTGTTCATGTAATGTTTACCCAGAATGACTAAAAAAGGAGACTATAAAAGTACAGTAAGATCTATAAAAGAATCTTACAAACCCCATATTCTTGTATTTATGTCCTTGAAAAGGATTAGCCTACAGAAAAATGTATAAGGCAAACGCATATATAAATTATCCAATTTTAGGGCTGTATCCTTATTTATAAGTCAAACAATTAAAGTACCAGATACTTTGCAGTTTTTCTCTTGAAAAAAATTTCCCTCTAAATGCAGGTAAGCTCCTTCTTCTCCATATCTAAGGTCCCCCGTTCACTGTTTCTTATTTTATCTGTATAAGGTAAGTGTCAACCACATCACAGACAATGTGACAGAAACTACAGGAATTTAAAAGATGTAAGATAATCTTTTAAAATTCAACTTGGTAGGCACTCTATACCATCTATACTCCAAAGGATCAAGCCACCTTTATAACAGTAACAAGCAAGACAGTATTGCCTTAAACACTACTCATTTAATAATGATCTAAACTTAAGCACCCAAACTAATATATTAGGTATTAGTGATAGTCTAGGAAAAGCTACTATCTCTAATCGTTTAAATCCATGAGGTTTCAGTCACAACAAAAATGAGCTCACCACCTTTTCTACATCAACCTCCTCACTCTGGTAGCCAGAAACAACATCCACAATCTCATCAACAGAATCGTCGGTTTTCTCATTCTCATCTTCCTCGTCCTCCTCTTCCAAATCCAAAGCAGTCAAGTCAGCACTGCTTCTCCCACCCTTCGTCTCTTGCTTTGGTTTTATCTGTTCTCTTGGGAGCAGAAAATGATCCTGAAAACGTCTGCTCCCTCTTCTTCCTTTTGTAGCTCTCCTAGGAATAATAGAGAAGGCTGCAGAACTAGAAATGCTACTCCAAGAACTATCCTCCTCAGTTTTTAACATTCCATCATTCTCAGTAGTTCCACTTTTTCCAAGTAAGTCAGAGATGTCTTGTTCAGAATTTTCTTGACATGGCTTTGTTTCTGTAAAGAACTGCATGTCTGCCTCTTTCTTATATTCTTGTGAAATTCCAATGTACTTCTGAGTTAAGGGGCCCTTCAAATGTTTTCTCCATCTCTCTCCAAGACTGTCCTTCCCCAGGGAGTCTTCACAATCCTTCTTGGCCTCTGCCTGTGAATTAGACTGCTGTTCCTTAACTTGGCTCCCTGGTAATTCAAAGTTACTTTCTTCCTTAGGGATGAATAGAAACTCATCTGGGTCCTCTGGATTGTCTGACCCTTGCTGCTGTTCCATCTTCACCTCAGCACATTTTTGAGGCCGTACTTTACTGACACGCTGGACCTTTTCAGAAATGTTCCTAACCTTTGGAACAGTCTGTTTTTCCTTTGGACTGTTCTGATTCCTGTTCCCAGATTCTTCATCACCATCTTTGTCTTCATCTGTGTGGGACCCAGTGCTAGAAGAGTGTTCATAAGGTCTGGCATCTTCTGTAAGGGTTTCTTCATCCAAAAGATCACCCCCATCATCCAATGAATCATTCAAGGTATCTTCTGAGACAATAATTCCTGAGTTTTGCTTGATTCTATCAGCCTCGGTGTCTACAGCTTCTTCATTTGATGTTAGGGCTTTTTTAGTCTCCCCCTCTCTTTTGATGGAGTTTATTTCATCTTTCTGGTCTGCATTCTGAGATTCCTTTTTTACCTGAAGGGAAGCAACATGCTGAAGAATGGAGCTAGGAACAGGCTTTTGTCCTGGGAGCTGCAACAAGGCAAAGCTACCTGACTGCAGAGGAATGAGACTAGCAGTTCCGACAGGCTGCCCTCCAGTGCTGGGTGTTATTTTGCTGTCAGAGGCTGTTTTACTTGCAAAGTTTTGAGGTTCAGGAGGAGAAATCCTCAGGGTCAGTGTACCAGCCTGAGAGACAAAACTAGATCCACCGGAAACCAATGAAGGTGCCTGAGTAATGACATTTACTGTCGGAGAAGACCCAACAGCCTGAATTACAGGACTCATGACAGAGAAGGCAGAGGACGAAGTAGAAGATGATGGAGTCTCAGAAGATTTAGAAGGAGCTGGTAGTCGGATTCCCACCACAGATCCTGGTAAGAAAGAGAAAGAACTTAAATCACCACTGCTCATCTCATCAAGTCTTTCAAGGTATGATTTCCAGTTAAGAAACTGCGTAAGAAAAATTCTAGTATACCAAACACATCACATGGTCAAGTGATTTAACAACAAAACCCATCAGAAAGACCTCTAATTTAATACCTGGGTTCCGAAACACCACAGGCTGTAAGCTGGGTTGGGTATTCGAGCCTCGAATCTGATGTAAAGGTAGGAGTTGGACAATCTGCCCATTGGGGTGCCTGAATAGGTTCATTCCACTTGGACTCCTAACAGGTTGTAAGACCATCCGCTGTCCCTGAAGTTGTGGGTTTGGGACTGGTCTAAGTGTAGGAGAACCCTGCTGCACTGGAATCAACAACAATCGAGGTCCAGTACGTTTCACATTGTTAGGAGAGATCTGTGGAGTAGTCACTGGAATCTGAGGGGTATTTTCTGAAAAACAGAAAAATGAGAAGCTACTATCAGAATTTATCTTCCAGAATACATCAGTAAAAATATTGATGTTAGATCTAAAAATACTGCAAGTAATGTCTAACTTGAATCATAAAGTTAATGAAATCCTGTCCCTCTATAGTATACTATTTATAGTTAAGAGGGTCTCTCTATGTAGTCCTGACTGTCCTGGAACTTGCTAAGGAGAATAGGTTGGCCTCAAGCTCAAAGGACATGCCTCTCTCTGCCCTGAGAGCCAATTTAAGGTGTACACCGCTACACCTGGATCTTCATTATTATTATTATCATTTTAGAAATCACATTTCCCATGCCTCGGCAGTGGCACATGCCTTTAATCCCAGCACTCCCAGCTGTGAGGCAGAGCCAGGCGGATCTCTGTGAGTTCGAGGCCAGCCTGATCTACAGAGCAAGATTCAGGACAGGCACCAAAACTACAGACAAACCCTGTCTCGAAAAACCAAAAGAAATCACATTTCCCAGTGATGATGCAGGCCTTTAGTCCTAGCACTTGGGAGGCGGAGGTAGGTGGATCTCTGTGAGTTCAAGGCCAGATTGGTCTACAGAGCGAGTTCTAGGACAGCCAGGGGTACAGAGAAACCCTGTCAAAAAACCAAAAACAAGACATTCCAAGCCATTAACAGTATCAAATAAGATTTAATGTTTAGAAGAGCTGTTCAGAAATACAAGCTGAGAAAAGATAGTATTTTAGAGTTCTGGGGCAAAGAAATGGGTATTATGCTAATATTAAGTACAAACAAAACTGATCTAATATTAGTTCAAATTAGTACACTTATCTGGCATGGCTGATATCTATCTCAAGTTTGCTATTTTATTGTCTGTGAAAATAATACTATGCAATTTGAACAAAAACATGCACCCGAGAACTAGAGAGATTGCTCAGAGATTGTTGCTCTTGCAGAAGTTCAGTTCCTGGCAAACATGTTGGGAAGACCACAAACTGCCTGTAACTCCAACTTCAAGGAATCAAAAGCCTCTTCTAGCTTCTAATGATATAAGCATAAAGGTACATACATATCTTTTTTAAACATGCATGTAGATGGCTCATGTTAAGAGCACTGGCTGCTCTCCTAGAGAACCCAGGTTCTCACAACTATCTGTATCTCCAGTCCCAGGGGAATTCAACACCCTCTTCTGGACTCCATGGGCATTGCATGCATGTGGTGCAGACACACACAGGCAAAACACCCACACACACAAAATAATTTTTTTTAAATGCACCTAGTTGGGCATGGTGACACGCATATTTGATTCCACCACTTGGGTGGCAAAGTTCCAGACCAGCCAGGGATACACAGTAAGACCCTGTTCTACGGGGGTGCTGGGGTGGGGTGTGTGTTAATATTCTGATCCTGCCCTTTCGTGCCACCCTATGCCCTGATGTAAAAGCCTATTCTTAAGAGAAAATGCTGCCCCTTCCTTCTCTCTCTTCTGCTTTCCCATGAGGTGTGCTCCTCTCGAACCCCTTGCTGTTCTCACTCTATCTCTCTCTTCCCCCCACCAAATAAAACTCTTCACTGAGTGCTGTCTGCATGGCATCTCTCTCGCTCACCTGCGGTGGGGCACCTTGGCTCTACCCGCCAGCACGTGTAATTCATAACAGGGAGCATCTAATATGATCTAAGAAACACACTAACACATTAACTTTTCAAGTTTTAGTTCAAAGCCTAATTTATTCCATTCGGACTAAGAAAGAATCTTTACTATTTCCTCTGAGTATGTGATTATTCACTTAAATGTGCCCAAAAAGAGAAGGGGCGGGGGGGGGGGGGGGGGGGGAAATGAAAAGTCAGGCACAAAGTGTCTAAGATGAGATCCCTTTTATGAGCTGAGAATAAACCCATGGTACTTCCTTAGAACTAGCAGTTATCCAAGTTAGCTCTATTAATAAATAAAATGTCTTAATTTTACATTTCAGGTAGTACGTGGATACAGAATAATGTTATTTTATGGAAAAATAACTGCCATTTAAGTTTTAAACCTTTGATTACACAAAGAAAAAAGTACCCATCTTTCTTCTGCAGTACTGAGATTTGAACTCAGAGCCTCACACACACTAGGAAAAGAATATATTGCTGACCTCTAAGTGCAGGGCATTTTTTCTTTTTGTGTGAAACAGAATCACATTTTTAGCTAGTTGCATTTACTATAAAAAATTAGGGGCTGGAGAGATAGCTTAGCACTTGTTGCTCTTGCAGAGGACCTGGGTTCAGAGGATTCCATGCCCTCTTTTGGCTTCTGTGAGCACTGCATGCATATGGTCCACTGACATACAAGGATACATAAAATAAACATACAAATAAAAACAAAAATTTATTTAAAAATTATCAAAATAGGTAAGTATACCATTTTAAACTCATTTAACCTAAGCCAATTTAAATTTGGGGCTGGTGAGATGGCTCAATGGTTAAGAGCACTGGCTTTTCTTCCAAAGGACCCAGGTTCAGTTCTTAGCACCTACAAGGTGGTTCACAACAGTCTGTAACTCCAATTCCCAGGCATCCACTATCTTCTTCTGGCATCTGTGGGCACTGCAAGCACATGGTAGACTTGCGTACATGCAAACACCCACATAAATTAAA
Source organism: Peromyscus attwateri (assembly GCA_902168425.1). Taxonomy (NCBI): domain Eukaryota; kingdom Metazoa; phylum Chordata; class Mammalia; order Rodentia; family Cricetidae; genus Peromyscus; species Peromyscus attwateri. Next base: position 24,932 of record CABHPP010124043.1, read on the forward strand.
ATATATTTTTAAAAATGAACACTCTATAGGATATCATCTCTAGATAGTCCTGTTCTGCTGGTCATCAAAGACATGGATAACCAGATATTTGGGGCATATGCAACTCATCCCTTCAAGATCAGTGACCACTATTACGGCACGGGCGAAACTTTTCTCTACACCTTTAGCCCTAATTTCAAGGTCTTTAAGTGGAGTGGAGAAAACTACTATTTTATCAACGGAGACATAAGTTCTTTAGAGCTTGGTGGTGGAGGGGGACGGTTCGGTCTGTGGCTAGATGCCAACTTATACCATGGGCGCAGCAACTCTTACAGCACTTTTAATAATGATATTCTCTCCAAAAAAGAAGACTTCATAGTTCAGGACCTAGAGGTATGGACATCTGAGTGACATTTAGGCTGCCTTAAAATATGATATCAAAAAAACTGGGTTAGACTAGCCCTCTCACTGGAAGAAGACGAGCCCTAGCCCTGCCTGCCTCATATCACAGCAAGACTTACTTTCTGCCATCATCTCAGAGCATGATAACAACGCAGAAAGACTCTGAAAGGTACCCGCAGAGGGCAGATGCCGAAGACATCTTTCTGAAGACAGAAATCTGAAGTCCAGATTGTTAAAAGACTTTGTGCTCCCACCACTTTCAGACCCACGCCGTGAGAAATCAGAGTGTTTATAGATGTATGAGTTGAACGCAATTTTTATTTTTGGTAACTGAAAAACAAAGATACTATGGAAATATATACCTGCCTTGTGTATTTATCAACATAATTTACCAAATGTATAGTTATTGTTTGCCATGGAAAGCTAAATCTGATTTAGAGAAATTGACATAGCACTTAAAGGGAATATCTGATTTTTTGAGCTGTTTTATTTATTGTTTCTAGTATATTGTCTGAAAAATGTTGGCATTTTTTTCTTTTAATGTGTCAAATCCTGAAATAAAGAAATGCGTACCAAAAAAAAAAAAAATGAGAAAAAAACTAAAAGGTTGACAAACATAAAATATAAGTACTAAACATAAAAAAGTTCCTCCCTTTCTCTATTTTATTGGTCATGTCTGTATCAGTTCACCTGGATTGTCAACTTGATGGGATTTAGAATCACCAGGGAGAACAGCCTCTGGGCACATCTGTGAGGGTGTTCCTATAGAGGTTTAACCAAGAAGGGAAAACCCATCATGAATGTGGATGTCACCATTCCATGGGGTCAAGTCCTGGATAGTATGAAAGTAGAAAGTTCCTGGCTGCAGACACAAGTGACACACTATTTCATATTCCTGTTCCATGGCCTTCCTGAGACTGTACCCTTAAAACCATGAGTCCAAATAAACCCTTCTTCAGTTACTTGCTTTTTGGTCAGGTTATTTTGTCAACAAAGTATAACAATGAAAGCTGGGAATAAATATGAGACTTTGTCTAAGGAAGGAAGGAAGACAGGCAGGCAGGCAGGCTGGCCAGCCTCTGTAAAGACTGCATGTATGTAGTCCATAGACATACATGCAGGCAAAACACTATACATATAAAATAAGAATTTATAAAAATTATCAAAATAAAGCCAGGCGGTAGTGGCGCACGCCTTTAATCCCAGCACTTGGGAGGCAGAGGCAGGTGGATCTCAGTGACTTCAAGTCCAGCCTGGTCTACAAAGTGAGATCCAGGACAGCCAGGACTGTTACACAGAGAAACCCTGTCTTGGGGAAAAAAAAAAATTATCAAAATAAGTAAGTATACTATTTTAGAAAATGTCACTGCTGTACATTTTCTTAGAAATGCAATGACTTTTTTTTTCAGGTAGATAGGGAGGGAGGGATGGGAGAAGGGAAGGAGGGAGGGAGAGAGAAGAAAAGAGTAATGTCCACTCCAGCAGCTGTACAAGAAATTCCCTCCTTAAAGAGGTACAACCCTAGCTTTCATCATACAGCATGTTGTATTTCCTCCCATGTCATTTTAATGGCTGTTCTAATGGCTCAGAGCTCTGGTCCTATTTACATATCTAATGTCCTTCAGCAATCATTCGCACTCTAATGTTTTTGAGTTTTTAGTACTTCCTGGGGTAAATTCTAGTCCTATCAACCTATCAGTCAGATTATCTCTAAAAGACAGTTGATTCTTTTAATTAGAAATCTGACTACACAATTGTACAGATAGTCAGTGGTCATTCCTAATCCTACAACCAGCCCTAAGCTCTGTTATTAAAAATAAAAACCCTAAAAGGGTTCAGTTTTACAGAATTCTAAGGTTTTAAGAATGTTAAAATAGGCCGGGCGGTGGTGGCGCACGCCTTTAATCCCAGCACTCAGGAGGCAGAGGCAGGCGGATCTCTGTGAGTTCGAGGCCAGCCTGGTCTCCAAAGCGAGTTCCAGGAAAGGAGCAAAGCTACACAGAGACACCCTGTCTGGAAAAACCAAAAAAAAAAAAGTTAAAATATCACAGCTGAAACATATACAAGGGTACTCTAAAATGCATTCAGGCATGTCTAAACTGTGGCCTGCATGCATCTCAAGATAGATATGAATGCAACCCATCACATTTATAAAGATGACAGTGTCAAAACTGGAAACTCCTCATTTTATTACAATTGGAAAATTCTATTAAGTAGCTTTATAATGAAGCAGATGAAGCCAGGTGGTGATGGCACACGCCTTTAATCCCAGCACTTGGGAGCAAGGCAGGCTGATCTCTGATTTCAAGGCCAGCCTAGACCACAGAGCAAATTCCAGGACAACCAGGGCTACACAGACAAACCCTGTCTAGAAAAACCAACATATAGATAGATGATAGATAGATAGATAGATAGATAGATAGATAGATATTTAGATAGAGAGATAAAAATAAAGCAGATGAAAACAACTAGTCCTTACCTGGTCTCTGGCTCACTGGCGGGCTTCCATTAATTCCTGAGAGTATAATAGGTACAGAACTCAGCGATGAAGTTGGTGTGGTCACCATGGAGGAAGATGCAGCTGTGGTAACCATCGCTACGGAGGTGGAGGCAGTGGAAGCAACAGGAAGAGTTATGGTTGGAGATGCTACCAACGACTTAGGAAATGCAACTGAAGCCACAGGACTAGTAGTTATCCCAGTAGTTTTGATAAGGTTCACAGTGGCTGTAGACTGGGTAGATGTTACAGGGGTAGTGTTATTAGTTTCAGAGATCTCAACAACCCCAGCAGCAGAGGCACCAGAAGAACAAGTAGCTTCTTTAGCTCCCACATCAGAAACAGCAGTCACAGATGTCACAGCAGTAACATTTTCTAAAAACACTTGAGGGGAAGTAGTGACAGCAGCCGTCACAGTGCTCAGAACTGGCTCAGAAGACACCACAGGTGTGACGACCATTACTGGAGAAGGCCTGATACTGAACTTCTGTGGCCCTGTCAGGGGTTGAGGTGTGCGAACTCCAGGTATCTTCTGCTGCAGGGCTCCAACTTTGCTCATCACAAACTGTGTGAACACACCACCAGGAGAGGGCCGAGCCGCTGCAAATAAAAATTTGCACGTCAAAAATGTTCAGTTTTCTTACTGTGCCCTCCCACTAAGTGACTGTGCTTATATCAATATTAGTTGTGCCCACTGGGTCAACTTCTTAAAGGTACAACCCACCTATATGAGCCAATTTCTACTCACAAAAATCAAACACTATCCTAGACCCAAAGCAAAGCTTTAAAATTCTAAAAAAAAAAAAAAAAAAAAAAAAAAAGGTGAAAAAAAAGGGTTGTAACTAAACTTCTTCAAGCTATACAATATATCTAAATTCTTAGGGCATTAAAAAAAAAATTAAGAGGGAGCTGGGTGAAGTAGCACATGTATTTAATCCCAGCACCAAGGAAGCAGAGGCAGGCGGATCTCTGTGACTTTGAGGCCAGGATGATCTACAATAGTGAGTTCCAGGACAGCCAGGGCTACATAGAGACCCTGTCTCAAAAAACCACAAATTAAAAACAAAGTGCAGTCACTAACCTTATCACAAAAACAGATGAAAAGGGAAGGACAAGATTCCCAAAACATACCCTTATGTCCCCATTCACACCTTCAAACCTTTTTCTACAATTTCCTCCTGCTTTAGCAGCTCCAGCTCTATGGCTGTCCTTTTATGAGATAGTTAAGTACTACATATTTCTAAAATCTAAACACATTTTTCAAAAACTGAGAGCAGTACTGTCTTTTTTTTGTTTTTTTGGTTTTTTTGTTTTTCGAGACAGGGTTTCTCTGTGTAGCTTTGCGCCTTTCCTGGATCTCGCTTGGGAGACCAGGCTGGCCTCGAACTCACAGAGATCCGCCTGCCTCTGCCTCCCGAGTGCTGGGATTAAAGGCGTACGCCACCACCGCCCGGCGCAGTACTGTCTTTTACTGCTGTTTTAAATTCTAATTAAAGCTGCATTACAGAGAGGCAAATGGGTTCTTTTTAAAGCATTAGCTCCCCATCCTCTATCTTCACAACAGCCTTCAGCCAGATATCTCAATTTCCTGTTAGAGGAATAAAAACGAAGACTTTGCTTAATATTCCTAAAGATAACTGAAACAGCAAAAAAGAGGAATTTTATAAACCAACTGCAGAACTTTAAACTAAAACAAATGTTTCAAGAACGCAATTTAGTACAGACCATAGCACTAAAATGTTTTAGGCAAAAGAAGTTTTCATACACAAGTCAGGAATATACAGGAATACTACATTACTTGAAAATTATGATTGACAAGAGCCTTCTATTTTTTGCCTGTACTAACTCGTCCTACCAGCTTTTGCTAGCTTCTTAGGATTTGTCAGTACAAGGAATATGCATATGGTTGGTATTAAAAAACATCAACCCTCATAGGAAAAAGAAATTTTTTTTTTTTTTTTTTGGTTTTTTCGAGACAGGGTTTCTCTGTGTAGCTTTGCGCCTTTCCTGGAGCTCACTTGGTAGCCCAGGCTGGCCTCGAACTCACAGAGATCCGCCTGGCTCTGCCTCCCGAGTGCTGGGATTAAAGGCGTGCGCCACCAACGCCCGGCCGGAAAAAGAAATATTTTAAAGTAAAGCCTTAAGTCTTTTCTATATTAATATACAGTCTCAAAGTCTTTAACTGTAAAACTAGAGTTCAATTCATCAAGTATCATAAATCATCAGAATTATTTTAAAAATATTTAAGCAAGGGCATTAATAACAATGCCAAATTCTGTATTTCTCTACTTTTATAACCTTCATACCATAATCACTGGCAAACACTAAATTACAGGCCTTTCCAAACCACTTACCAATTGGCCTTTTTGCTGGAACAAATGCCTTCTGATTCTTCCCAGAGCGATTTGTTGCTGGGCCAGAGGATGCCATTTTGGAATTGGATGTTGAAGGCAACAGGGTGCGTGGTTTCCTGGATGCAGCCACCTTGGCATTGGATGCTACCTTGGAGATGACAGTACTGAGGGTTGAGAGGTCCAGGACTGAGGGTCGCAACCTGCCTGTGATATAAGCAGCTAGCCTATTGGCTGGATGCAATGCCCCCATCTGTCCCAATAGCAACTTAGCCTGCGGGTAACTCTTACCATTAACCTGAAACAAGTGGCAAAGAGAAATTCTGTAAAGATAAAATTCTCTTGCTAACTCCTCTCCCTTGACAGGGGTTTCATTTTTATAAGGTGTTTTAAATTCTATGATTCAGATGTAAAAAGGAAAAAGAAGTGAAACTTTTCTATTCAGGATAATCTGAGTAATTAGATAGTTATCATCTGATATCTGAACTAGGCTCATCTTCATTTATAGTTTAGAAACAGAGAATCTTAGAAACTAAATTAATTTCTACATTATAGGTATGCGAAATACATAACTGTGTCCAATGATTCATCTGTTTTACTTTACTAAGTAATTGTGGTTATTAATGAATCATAAGCAAGAAGCATAACTGTGAACCACAGTATCTCTCTAAGACCAAAGAGGCATAACAAGCTCTCACACAAGGGTCTTTTCAAGTAGCCTTCATATCTTAAATCTACTTTTGAAGTTATAGGACATTCATTGCTGTAATAACCTATTAAGTCACCCTAGTTTTTGTTGTTTTCCCCCCCTTAAGGTTTTATTTATTTTCATTTTATTTGTATGAGTATTTGCCTGTGTACTAGGTACATGCCTGGAGACCACAGAGGTCAGAAGAGGACATCGGTTCCCTGGGACTGGAGTTACAGACCATTGTGAGTCACCATCTAAATGCTGGGAATTGAACCAGGGTCCTTTGCAAGAGCAGCCAGTGCTTACAATCGCAAAGTAGTATTCTTTAGGCCCAGTTTTTGGTTTTCAAAGGTGGCAATTCTAAAGATACTGTCTTCATATTGTACACAGAACATGCTCAAAATAAAATGTTGGCATAAACATAATTCTAGATGTAGTCACTAATGGTCAGAATAAAGTGAACTAACAAATGAAATATATATTTTTTTGTGATGCCTGAGTTAATAACTGCCCATTTTAGGCAGCAACGTAGAAGAAAGAGGAGAGGAATCGAGATCAAGCGTGCATGCATTTAAAGAGACTACAAAAGCCTCTCAAGTTCATAATACTAGATGACATCTAGAGAACATACCTTTTCTGTCTTATCATTTAAAAGTAGTAGATAGAAAATGGAATAAGTCGTCTACTCTTCAAATTAACAGGGAAACAGTAAAGAAATATACTATCTATAGCAACCCACTACATAAAACAAAATTACTCTTTGCTACTTAATTATGATTATTCTCAGCAAGATCAGCAATCTCAACCCCTCAAATTTGATATCAAAAAGAAAAAGGGGATTTTTTCTATCCAAAAGTAAACCATACTAGTTTTTAGCTATACAGAATCTAGATTACTTATTACTGCCTGGTATTGAGGATTATTTACTATCTTCCCCAACATCTACACAGGTTGACCATTCCTTATCCCAAATTTCTGGATAAGAAAGAACCATTTTAGATTTTCAGGTATGCATAATAAGCTATCTTGGAGGCAGTATCCAAGTCAAAGCATAACATTTATTTAGGTCATATACAGCTCACATACATATAAGGACCATAAGTAATTTTATATTAATAGTAGTGCGCTTGCATTCTGACTATGACCCATCACATGAGGTCAGCTGTGGAATTTTCTATTTGCTGATGATCAAAAAACTTTAAAGTTTGGATAATTTCAAATTTCTGATAGGGGATTAAGAATGCTCAACTTGTAATAGAAACTGACTGATACTCAAGTTATAGAGTGACTTTCTTTTCTTTGGTTTGAGACAGGGTTTCTCTGTGTAGGCCCAACTGTCCTGGAACTTGCTCTCTAGACCAGGCTGACTTCAAACTCAAGAGATCCACCTACCTCTGCCTCTTGAATGCTACAATTAAAATTGTATGCCACCACAGCCAGGCTTATACTACCTATCTTAAAGTCAACTTCTTATCTCTACTGTCACTAGTAGTTATATAACTAGTAGTTACATATTTGTTTTGAAAATTTTATGCCAATAAGATATTCTAAGACCCAAACTAAATGTCTGACTATTTTTGCTTAGTTATCAAAGGATCATTAGAGCCCAAGTAGTAAAGCTCATGAAGAAACTTTCTGGAAAGTATAGAAAGATAACCAAAAGCTAATGTGAGGCTCCATATTTCTGTTTACATACAGCAGTTCACCTTATGTATTTACTTATCACAATAAGGAATAATGATTTTATTATCCATTTCCCAGAAAACTTGAAGAAATATGATCTAAGGTTAACAAAGGGCTTTGAGTATTAAAAAAAAAAAATCAAGATGTTACCTAAGTATAAAAAGGTACTATACCCAGACTAAAGATAATTCTCACCTGGATAAGCCCAGATGTAGTTGAACTGGGTTTACGTTTATAGGCCACAAGCTTCCCTGCAGGAGAAAGCCCTGCATAAAAAGGCAGACCTTTGCCTCCATGTAATCTTTCCCTCACTGAATCCAGGGCATCTGTCTGCACAGGAGAAATATCATCCATTTTCCCAGGGGACAATGGACCATCAGGAGTCTCTGATCCAGATTTCTCAGCCATATCATCCTGGTCTTGACTTGATGGCATAGAGATTTTCACACGAGAAGAATAAACAGGAGGGTTCTTCTCACCCCGACACTTCCGCTGAGAAGCCAACTCAATGATGAAGCTGCCCACCTTAAGTGACTGTGGCATGTTGCTATTGATGTGTTGAGATAAGATGCTCAAGATCTTATTACGATCTTCTTCCCAGTTGCAGTCTGAGATGATCTCTATCAGTTTGGTAGGACCACCAGGTGACCTCTGATGTACATAAGAGGTAGAAGAGGATTCTCCTTCATTGCAGGGAGATTTCCAGCTCTTTTCTGTTTGAAAAATAAATAGATCCTCTAAAGCACGGCCACTCTGTACTGAACTTTGATTTTTATATATATATTTATTTATTTATTGGGGGGAGGGGTTTTCTGTATAGCACCCCTGGCTGTCCTGGAACTCACTATGTAGACCAGGCTGGCCTCGAACTCAGAGAGATCCGCCTGCCTCTGCCTCCCAAGTGCTGGAATTAAAGGCAGACTACTGAACTTTGAAAGAAACTCACGTTTCTCACTGTCACATTTCCTAATATTTTCAGTGGTAATGTAGTGTGTAAACTCAACATTCTGGAGTTTTTAAGGAAAAAAAAGATCTCACAAAACTAGATAGTTGTCTTCACTACCCACAGACTAAATTCACTCATAAAAGGGAATCTCCTAAAAATAATCAGAGCTAAAAAAAAAAAAAAAAAAAAGAAAAAGAAAAGAAAAAGCACTGCTCTAAAAGGCTACAAACAAAAGTTCTACCTTGCAAAATGTGACCTATAACACTAAGGTAAAGTTTACTTGATAGAGGTTACTGTTCTGATATCCAAACAGGCCAAACACCAATACTTGATAAGCCTGCTTTGAAACAAGTGAAGGCAAGAATCAACACTAAATACTAGAAGGTAGTGTTTTTGTTTATAAAAACACAAAGAAGAGGTTGGTGAAATGGCACTTGTGGCTAAGCCTGCCACAAGTTCAATCCCTGGGCTATATAATAGAAAGAGAGAAGAACTCACTCCTGCAAGCTGTCCTCTGATATGTGTCATGGCAAGCATGTACCTCCCCAACCCCCTCACACACATAAACAAATGTAATTAAATAAATAAATTAAAAAAAAAAAAGCCTGTTAGGACACATTTTACCACTAGTTTCTACTACAAACTCTACAATGTCCCTAGATGTGGTTGTTCTATGTCTACACTGTATACAAATGACTCAGCTTCCCAATGTATCTCTAACCATGGTGACAGGTTGACAAGATAGAGATTTTATAAGGCACCAGATTTCTATAATGGAACTTCTCAATCAATGTGCTAGAGTTATGTCAAGGATACAGGCTCTAGCTCCATCATGCCCAGGGTGCATAGGGTCTTAAGCAGGGTCCCTCTACCCAAGCAGTCTCCTCTACTTTCTTAAATGTAGAATGAAAATATTTTATTTAATGCATACTATGTAATTATAAGAAGAGTGCTGCAGCTTAGGTGCTGCATAACCAAAAACAAACTGCTAAACTCCTTATTTGTTTAGATTACAATCTCTTCAAAGAAATTCTGGCAGTAGAAATTTCTAGATCAGAGACAGTTGTTCTTCCAGTCTCCCTTCACACATCCTGAGTGGTGGTGGCTATGGAAGACCTAAGGCCAATTTTAATAGCTAATGATGCCTATATCCTTGAGACTTGAAAAGAGTATGATAAATTTTTCACTGACATGATTATCAAAAGTCCACTGAAACAAAATACCTTATCAACACAAGCAGACCTTTTAGGGATATTAAGCTAAATAATGGGGAAAGACTTCTGCTTGTTATCTCTAATTTTATTTTAGCTCTATTTTAGGAAAGATTAGAAAAAAGCACAGTGACATATTCTGGATTGCTGGTTTAAGAATTTCTGCCAATAGATAGTTCAGAATTACATAATAATTATTATCAATTGTTAACATCTAGTTTTTATTCTGACCTTGTGATTTATCAGAATCATCCTCCAAGTCACAAATAAGTTGCTTTAAGGTCTGTTCAGAATCAGGTTCCTAAAGAAAGAAATAATACAGAAATAGCTGAATGAAATGTATTTATTATCTACAGAGAGGACATAAATCAGAAGAACTTCACATCTGCCCAGTTATACTACTATCATATTATACAATCCTGGGCAATTAAAAAAAAGAGAGAGAGATAAATAAAATGTAGCCTTACTCTCTTATTAATGACTGAGTCACTTAAGAAATAATTTACATTATACACTATCATATGTTCTAAAGGAAGAATATTGGATATCTAACAGAGCAAGCTTCACTTGTTTCGAAAACTCATCAATGGGAAAAGCAAATCACACTAGTAGGTAAGTTTTTTTTGTTGTTTTTGTTTTGTTTTTTTTTGGTTTTTCAAGACAGGATTTCTCTGTGTAGCTTTGTGCCTTTCCTGGAACTCGCTTTGGAGACCAGGCTGGCCTCGAACTCACAGAGATCCGCCTGCCTCTGCCTCCTGAGTGCTGGGATTAAAGGCGTGCGCCACCACCGCCCGGCTGGTAAGTATTTTTATTTAAAACCAAAAGTATTTATTTTAATTGCTAAAGGATTTTAATAAATAACACTGAGAGAAAGATTAAACCATTAAGAAGAGATATAGGCTTATTTACACACCATAGGAAACACAAAGAAGATTATGATGATAGCAATAAAAATTTTAACAGCAACTGGGAACTGGAATGTACAGGTTATTCTGAAACAAGCACTTCACCTTTGTAATGTGGTTCTCAGGACTAGAAGAGCACGAGCTCTGCTGCTGAAATAACAAAGATGGGGACACGGGTGGAGAGAGCTGTCTCTGCTCCTCTTTCTTTCGTTCATACACTCGAACTCGGGCACAAGTCATCATACTTTCAAAGTACAGATAGACTGGGTCTTTGTCCTCTTCTCGTATCTGTAAGTTTCAATAACAAGACTCACCATTATAATGATGGGGAAAAAACTTATCCTAGAATCTGAAAAAAGACTTTAATCTTTGTTTCAATTACAGAAGTTGGTTTTTTTGGCTTTTTGTTTCTTTCTTTTTCAATACAGGGTCTCTCTGTGCAGCCCTTGCTATCCTGAATCTCCCTCTGAGGGCCAGGATGGATCTCTCAAACTCAAGAAATCCACCTGCCTCTGCCTCCCAACTGCCTCTAACTACAGCTGCACAAGATCCCACACCCACATCTGTGCTCTGAGGGCACCCATACATATATGGCATATACACATAAATATACATACACAAAAATAAAAAACTATGAAAAAGCTCATCTTTCTATGAACCTGAAGAAAAACTCGGCTATCTTTGTTACTAATCACTTCCACTTTTATCACATTTTAAAAGCGAGAACAAATAAACTAATTAAGACAGAGAAGAGCCCTCAGACACATTATCTCAATTCTTCATAGAATATTAACAAAAACTCTGCTTGAAATCTGTACCCTTTACAAATGGCCTATGGAAGTCACAGTAAGAAACAAACCACCACTCCAGCTTACCACAGGATTGGGTTTGGGAGTGTATGCTCGTGCTGGTTTGATTCCAGTGGGTTTGCCCTTCACGGTAGTAGAAGGTATGTCCGGCTGAGGTGACACCAATGGTCTCACAGGCTCCATGACAGAAGGTGTTGGAATATAAACTGGCTCTGGATCGACTTCGCCTTCCACTTTCACCCACAGTGGGTAATGTCGAACAGGCTGTTCAGGTTCCGCTTCACATACAGCTTAACAGAAGAGGAGGACATGTTATTTAGGTGCTTCCCTCACAAAAGACAGTAACTTGTAACAATCAAACAGATGCTCCCTGGAAGACCTCTAGTTGTCTTCATATGCATTAATGTATTCATCTCCAACCAAGACAATAGCTAAGAATAAAACAAAGTATGTGTGTGTATATACATACATGTACACATACATACATACATATATCCATGGCATCTTTTGTTAAATTTATCATGTCTCATCTCTTTAGCTGTTATCTTAAAACTGGAGGAGGGAGTAAATCTGTGTGAAACAGAGCATGTGTAGAAGTCAGAGGACAACTTTTGGAAGTACATTCTCTCTTTCCATCACGTGGATTCCAGGGATCAAACTCAGGTCATCAAACTTAGCAGCAAGTGCCTTTACTGGCTAAGTCATCCCACCAACCCTTAGATTTTTTTTTTTAAGATTTATTTATTTATTTATTATGTATACAGTGTTCTATTTGCATGTATCCCTGCCCGTCCGAAGAAGGCACCAGATCTCATTACATGTGGTTGTGAGCCACCATGTGGTTGCTGGAAATTGAACTCAGGACCTCTGGAAGAACAGCCAGTGAGTGCTCTTAACCGCTGAGCCATCTCTCCAGCCCCTTAGATGTTATTTTAAATGGTAATTTTTATTTCAACTTCCAATTGTCCATTGCTTATACATTACATGCTAATATGTTGTGGTCTCACTAAATTAATTCATACTTCTAACAGCTTAGGATTTTTCTCTCTATGGAAAAATGTTCATTTTACTTCTTCCTTTCCAATCTGGATAGGACTGTCATTGTGTAGTTTTCCTGGGACTGGTTTGTTTTTGAGATGTACTCTGGCTGTTACCCAGGTTGATCTAATTACTGGATTGGACAATACCTCACCTCAGACTCCCAAATGCTGAGACTACAGGCCATGGCTATGCACTGGAACCTTCAGTGCGATGTTATGCAGAAGTGATTGAAAGCACACACATACTTCCTCATTCTGTCTTTGGGGGAAGAGGAGCACTAGCTCAGTCTTTCATGATTAACACATTGTAAAATGTTTCACAGATCTCATTATCAGACAAATAAAGGGCCATTCTGTTTCTAGAGTGACAATTTTTATCAGAAACAGATTTTGGCAATTCTTTTTTCTTTTTGGTATTTTCAAGACAGAGTATCATTATGTATTTCTGGATGTCCTAGACTCACTATGCAGACCAGGCTGGCCTCAAATTCATAGAGACCCACAAGCCTATGCCTCCCAAGTGCTGGGATTAAAGGTGTGTGCCACCATGCCAGTCTGGATTTGCTAATTCTTTAAAAAAAACTCATTGAGAGGATTATATGGCCTTTTAAAAAGTCTATTCTGGTCATGGAAAACTGTTAAATTCATTTTCTTTTATTTCTTCCTTTTTTTTTTTTTTTTTTGAGACAGAGTTTAACTATGTGGCCTGGATCTATATAGATATGGCCTATGTAGATCTAGCTTTACAGACATACATGCAGGTAAAATGCCAATGCACATAAAATAAAAATAAATAAATCATTTAAAAAAAAGAATGCCAGGTTTTATCCATCCTATTATGCTTGATATTGCTCACAGCAAATCACCACATGGCCTTTACACAGCTAGCCATATTTTTTGACTAAAAAAAAAAAAAAAAAAAAAAATCAAAATCAAAGGCTACACAGGTGACAGAGTGACAGCCGAAAGGGAATAGAGGCAGGTAAAGTTAAAAATTCAAGAAACCACCAGGCGGTGGTGGACACGCCTCTAATCCCAGCACTGGGGAGGCAGAGGCAGACGGATCTCTGAGTTCGAGGCCAATCTGGTCTACAGAGCGAATTCAAGGACAGCACACAGAGAAACCCTCCCTGTCTTGAAACACAAAACAAACAAACAAAAAATTCAAGAAACCACACTTTAAAAATCATACTAGAAAGAACATGGAGTCTTACAAGTCAGAAAAACTACATAATCTTGGGTAAGTTAAACTGAGGCTAAGCATCAATCAGGTCATTTGCAAAATGGAGAATAAAGCTTCCTCAGCCTAAGATTGCAAAATGTATATGGCATTCTTACAAGGTGTCTGATGATGTTTGTTTTCCTCCTTCACATTAACAGATTAGTGGGTTTTTAACAACATAAATCCCTTAAGTCATCATAATTACAAAAAAAAAGAATCATAACAGTCTAGATTTCATGCAATGAGAATATAGTTTTAATTTATATTCTAGTTATACAACATAAACCTGTAGAAATTAAAATCCTACAAAGAAATGTACAAAGGAAAAACATGCCTCCCCTCAGAGATCCACTGTCCCTAACAATAACGAATTTTTTGGTTTGTTCTATTTTCCTCCCTCCCTCCCTCTCTCTCTCTCTCTCTGCCTGTGTGTGTGTGTGTGTGTGTGTGTGTGTGTGTGTGTGTGTGTGATAGTTTCTGTGTAGCCCTGGCTGTCCTGGAACTCACTCTGTAGACCAGGCTGACCTTGAACTCAGCTCCAAAACTAATTTTAGCCATTTGTAACTTTAGTGATGATTGTCATGATTTAGAGGAAGCTAAGAAATCATTGGGATGGAAGGAGATTAACCTTCAGCTCTAACAACATTTTCACACAACCACTGGGTTTATGTTACTGATTCCTGTTCTATAATCAAGCCTGAGTCTTCATGGTTTCTATACAGGTCACTCTATTTTAAAAACTACAAAATCTATCAGCTCATTTTCAAAATCAGAATTATGTGATTATGACCTTTTAGAGAAGAAATTTAATTGTGCATTCCAATTGTTCAGATAGAGTCTCTTTACTTTTACTCTAATTGCTCAAATTTTTACCAAAACATTTCCTGGTTCAGTTACTGTATTTCCTTGTACCAAAAATTCTGCCTTCCCCATTTTCTTGGTTTTCACTGACAGTGTCTCACATCATCTAATCAAGAACATCGTATCACCCAGGTTCTCAAATATGATGGGCCTATTTAAAAAAAAATAAATATAATACCTTTTAAAACACATTCTTATTTGTAACTTGTAATTTTCTACTTTAAAGACACTGTTTTCTAGTCTAGCAATGTAGCTAATATCCAAAGAAGTGTTTCTACCTTCTTAGGCCACGTCTACTTTGTATTAGATGACTTTTTATGCTCTTCTTTGGCTGGGGAGGCAATTGAGACAGAATATCTCTATAAACGCGGCTGGCCTTGAATTCAGCTATCCTTATTTCTCAGCCTCCTAAATACTGAGATTAAAAGTATGAGCCAGCATGTTTAGAGAGATTTCTAGTGAGTACACAACAGAAGGCTAGGGAGATGGCTCAGTAGATAAAGTACTGCCATTCAAGCATTGAAGACCAGAATTTGGATCCTTAGAACCTACATAAAAGCTGGGCAGGCAAAAGAGCAATCTGTAATCTCAGTACTTGAGAGTGAGATAGGGATCCCTGGGACTAGATGCCTCGCTAAACTAGCTTGTTTCAACAAGAGATCCTGCCTCCATAAATAAACGAAACCTGGGTTCAGCTCCCAGCACCCTCATGGTGGTTCAATCATTTTTAACTCCAGTTCAAGAGGATGTCTCTTCTGACCTTGGAGAACTCCTACATGCAGGTGGTACATATATTCAGGCACACACAAGTATGTGTTAAATAAATGAAAAACATTTTAGAGGGGATTGAGGACTTAGTTCAATTGTAGAGGTTCAGTCCACAGTGCTAAGAAAGAGCACACACGCACAGACATACAGACACAGACACACAGACAGACAGACACACACACACACACACACACACACACACACACACACTGAGGAGAAGGATTAAGTCATTCAAGTGTTTCCCACATAGACATGAAGACCCAAAGTACAGGTCCCAGCACCAACATTAAAAAACAGATGTGAAGGTTCAGTGTGTGGTTTTAAGTCAGAGCGCTAGACTACTACACCTGAGGCCTTAAGTTCGACACCCACTTCCCCTTTCCCTTAAAAAAACAGGTGTGGCAGTTCCAGAACTGGGGAAGTAGAAACAAGACCCCTGGGAAGTCGTTGGCCAGCAAGTTTGGCCACATCAATAAGAAAAGAGCAGGAGGGCAGTGGTGACGCACACCTTTAATCCCAGGACTTGAGAGGCAAAGGCAGGTGGATCTCTGTGAGTTCAAGGCCAGCCTAGTCTACAAAGCAAGTTCCAGGACAGCCAGAACTGTTAAAGAGAGAAACCCTGTTTCGGTTAAAAAAAAAAAAAAAAGTGGAGGGCCAGTGAGAAGGCTCAGCACATTAGGAATTTGCCATCAAACCTGACAACCCAAATTTGATCCCCCAGGACCCACGTGGTAAAGGGTGAGAACAAACTCCTTCAAGTTGTCCGTTGACTGCCACACTTAAGAATGCATATACACAGCCAGGCGGTGGTGGCGCACGCCTTTAATCCCAGCACTCGGGAGGCAGAGGCAGGCGGATCTCTGTGAGTTCGAGGCCAGCCTGGTCTCCCAAGTGAGTTCCAGGAAAGGCGCAAAGCTACACAGAGAAACCCTGTCTCGAAAAACCAAAAAAAAAAAAAGAAAAGAAGAATGCATATACACATACACATACGCAAAATAAATAAATGTAATTAAAAATTATTTTAATCAAGCCAGGTGGTGGTAGTACATGCCTTTAATCCCAGCACTCGAGAGGCAAAGGCAGGCAGATCTCCGTGAGTTCAAGGCCAGCCTGGTCTACAGAGTGAGATCCAGGAAAGGCTCCAAAGCTACACAGAGAAACCCTGCCTCAAAAAAAAAAAAAAAATTTTTTTAATCAAGTGGAAAGCAACTGAAGAAAACACGTGACTTCAATCTCTGGTTTCTCTATATACATTCACAGAAACAGGTACACACACAACAAGAAGTATACTTTTACAAAAAATTAAGAAGAGAGTTTTAAATTAATTAATACTTACTGTAGGGTGGTGATGGTGCACACCTTTAATCTCAGCACTCAGGAGGCAGAGACAAGCAGATCTCTATGAGTTTGAGGCCAGCCTGGTCTACAGAGCGAGATCCAGGACAGCCAGGGCTACACGAGAAACCCTGTCTTGAAAAACCAAACCAACCAACCAACCAACCACACACACAAACAAAAAACTCAACTCACTGTATTCCAGCTTCTTTCTCTTCTTTTTCTCCTTCAATTGTTCCTCATCTTCTCTGACTCCCCCTCTTTCCCTTGTTTCTTCTCCCAGTGTATCATAAAATAACGGATCTCGATGAGCAGCCTTCTTATGGAAATGCTTTGTTTTGGATCCCCCTTTAACCAATACAACTTTTCTTTTCAAACAAGTGCAGCCAAACATGCAGTCTGGTCGACGGCAGTGAGCAGGCTGGCGCTTCTCCAAAGCTAGACTGGAACAGACACAACCCAGGCGACAGAAGTCATTGTTGCATGGAGGAGCTCGTTTCCTTATGATTGTGTGGATAGGTTTGGTTTTGAGAGATGCCTGAAGTGAAATGAGAAAGTTAAAGTGTTACTGAGTCTTCCCAATACCACCACCAACTTACGAATCACATATTGACCTACCTTCTGATTATGAGGACTAATACAAGACTGACACAGACTCAAAGGTCAGACTACACACATAATTAGGACTCTGAGTAAACAAGCTCCCACTCTAATGCATTAGCAGATAGCAGCCAAAAAATTTCTCATTAAGAGCAAAAATATCAAATACAAGCTATTTACTCACTAGATACCACACATAATGTTCTTCTGCAGAACTGACAAATCTAAGGTGCATAGGTCAAACTTAATATTTCAGGAGGTTTTCCTGGAGCATAAGCAGGCTCATAATGCCTAGACTGCAACAGCAGAGTGAATAACACTCCAACAGCATATATGGTCTGAAAAAAAAAAATCAAAAATAATTGCTATCTACTATTTTCTACAAAATGTTCTAACTAAACAATAAAAGGGAGGAAAATCATCCATGCATGAAACTTTATGAATGACTAGTAAATACAGGACACATACTAGAGAGTGGACTCAGTGGACAAGGTGCTTCCATTCAAAGCAGCCACCTGTAATCACTGTACTTGGGGTGGGGGGGGCAGAGATGGGGATCTCTGGGGCCAGCTGCTAGCTAACTAGCTCCAGTTTCAACAAGAGATCCTGTCTCCATAAATAAAGGGGAGAGGGTCTAAACAAGACATCTAACATCAATTTTAACCTACAAACACAAATGCATGCACAATAGAAATATACATGCATATATGCACATAACACACAAATTATAGAAAGCATTTACTGATAAACATCTCATGATCTTCAGCTCTAGAATTCAGTGCAGAATTTTTTTACTTATTGTGTGTGTATGATATATGAGGGTGCACATGCCACAGTACATATGTAGAGGTCAGAAAACAAGGTTGTGCAGTTGGTTCTCTTTATCCACCTTTACACTGTTTCTGGGGACTGAACTTAGGTTACCAGGCTTGTGCAGAAAGCATTTTTAACTACTAAGCCAGCTTGCTAGCCCCAGAATTTTATTTTACTTTTTTAATTTATTTGTGGTATGTGTGCAATGTATGCATGTGCAACCCTGTGTGTGTGTGTATGTGTGTGTGTGTGTGTATACACGTGTGCCACCTCACACATACACATTTGGAGGCTAGAGGTCAATATCAGGTACCTTTATAACTTCCTACCTTTTTTGTTTGTTTAAGACAGGGTCTCACTATGTAGCCCTAGCTGTCCTAGAGCTCAATATGTAGACCAGGCTAGCCTTGAACTCACTGAGATCCACCTGCCTCTGTCTCCTGAGCACTGGGATTAAAAGCATATACCAAGCCAGGTGTTGTGTCCCACATCCTTAATCCTAGCACTTGCGAGGAATAGACAGGCAGATGTCTAGGTAATTAAAATGCTAAAACCCAGCTTATCCATTTGCCAAAAGCATCAATGTCTAATTTCTAGCTAAGCACCAATGTTTACAGAAAATAGCAAATACTTACTTGAGCAGTAAGCAGAGTTGTCAAGGAGACATCTGCTCGCTCTTCAGTAATATATGTTCTTGGTTTTCCTTCCCAGAGCGCGCAGTCTTCTAAGTCCATAAGCTTTACTTGAGACTTCGACAACCCTAGAGGGCGTGCTCCTTGCTGCTGCAGCTGCTGTTGCTGCGCCTGCCGCAGACTAATCTGCTTTGGAAATGCACTTTCATCTACAGCTGGCACAACGAAGTTAGTCACCTGATTATCTGAGGCTGTACTTAAGGAATTCTTGGTAATTTTATCTCCTGGGATCACATGAGAGTTTTTCTGTTTTGGTGAAACAGGGTATGGTAAAATAGACTTATAAGATGATTTAGTTCGACCACTCAGTGTTGCTTGTTTGTTTTGAGATTTTGTTTTTCGAGA
The DNA here is from genome assembly GCA_902168425.1 of Peromyscus attwateri. Classification (NCBI taxonomy): domain Eukaryota; kingdom Metazoa; phylum Chordata; class Mammalia; order Rodentia; family Cricetidae; genus Peromyscus; species Peromyscus attwateri. The sequence goes on from CABHPP010124043.1 coordinate 44,082, forward strand.
GGCAGTGGTTACAGAATGGGACTTCACAGAGTAAGAGGTAGAAGGGGAAACAGTAGATTGCTTCTTGAGGACACTATCAAGAGTTCGAACATAGCTGGTACTCTTGGTAGGTAGCTGGTATACTACTGGAGATGTGGGAGCATTGGAAGAGAAGCCCATGCTTGTTTCCATCAGCTTGCCTTCATTTTCCAAGTACTCATCTAGCTTATCACTACAGAAGGCAGAACGGTTTTTCAGTGAAGCCTCAGCATTTCCACCTAGAAATAAGGAGATACAAGACATTTAAACCTTGGAGAGTTTTACATCTCTAGGAAAAACATTCTACAAGGTCAGAAGTACTTAGATACATGCTATTGAGACTTCTCTAAACTGTTCCTATTCAGAAAGAAGAAAAAAATAGAAAACCAGGACAAATGAGACAGTGTTTCAGATACAAGTCATAAATCTTTTCACCTAACTACAGAAACCAGTGATGAACAAAAACATAACAGCAAAGGGAAAAAAAGAAATTAAATCAAAGAAGACTTCAACAGAATGCCAAGGATTATTTAAGAGACCTGAGTCCTCTGAAGCAAAATGCAAGGGAAGAGGGAAAGCCATAAAAAGAAGAGCATAACATTTAAGGGTTTTCATTTGTTTGGTTTTGTTTTATTTTGAAACAAGTTCTCATTTTGTAGCCCTGGATGTCTTGGATCTGGCACTAGGCAAGACCTCTCGCAATCCACCTTCATTTGCCTCCCATGTGCCTGGACTACAACGGTATACATCAACAGACTTAGCGACATCCCATTTTTAGGAAAGCAAAATATTAGTAAAGATTTAAACATATTATCATTGTTATAAGACTACAAACTCAAAGGTGAAGCAGATTTATTCAGGACAAATGGCAAACTAAGCTGGTTAGGGTATAAACAGCAAACAAATGCAGTATGAAATAGGTTCATATTGCCAACCAAAACCTTTGGGTTACAAGTTTATTCTAAAGCCATGAGACTATCAGAACTACTAGACAATTTTGAAGTATACAGTTCTGAAATGATGCTTTTGTAACTAAGCATAATAAAAGGCAACACAGTTTGAAAGCTGCAAGGATTATTAGGTCTGAAATGGATAGGAGTGGAACCCCAGGTTGTAGCTAGGGAGAAAACCAGCAAGACTGTTTTCATTTCAGTTTAAAGGAGAGAGGGGAGGATAATGACAAGTAGTTGAATGAGGCTGATGATTTGAAATAGGGTCTTCACTATGAAACCCTGGCTGGCCTGGAACTCACTATGTAGTCAAACTGGACTCAACCTTATAGAAATCCACTCACTTGTCTCCAGTGTTGGGATTAAAGGCAAGCACCACTAACTTAGGCCAAGACTACATTTTTCAGAACATATGTAGAGTTTAAAACAATCATTAATGACCAGCCAGGCTGGATGGCATATGCCTGTAATTCCAGCACTTGGGAGGCTGAGCAGGAGGGCTGGGAGCTCAAGCCAGCATTCCACACTCAAAAAGACTACATCTCAAAAACAGAGAAAGAGCAGGCTTTGAGCTGAATAGGAAAGTGCTTGAGAAGCTGTTAGGACCCTATGTTTAATCTCTAGAAAAAAAACAAAACAACACAAAAAACAAAAGGCTAATTACCTTCATTCCTAGATGCAGAAGCACTATGAAATTTTCCTCTCCACCCTTTGATCTTGGTGAAGTCATTGGTCTTCCCTGTCCTAGAAACAAAAGGAAACCCAGCATCTATAAAAGAAAAAGCAAAAGAAATGACCAGAGTTCTAGTCAGTCAAATATGTCAAATTACTATGTTTCTCTACTATGATATATCCTATGTATTAATTCTATGCCAAGAAGCAAAAGATTTACTCTCTAAAATACCCTAAACGGATATCTAAATATCCTAAATTGGAGAATAAAAGTAATGCTTTAAAATTTATACTACAAATAACCTAAGCATTAAAGAAGAAAAATAGTGTTCAATTATATAAATGCTACACACTCACCAGGAGAGGCAGGATTGGTTCCTGTAAGGTTCCAAAAGGGAAAGCTGGTGGCTGGAGCCAAAGGCAGTTGTACTCCCAAGTATTTAAGATCAATGCTCATTGTTGGGTCCACTGAATTCAGTTTTAAGCCCACTACAAGAAAAAAGGACCACAGCTCATATTATCTCCCTTTTCTTTAGGAAATTTTTTTTTTTTACTCAAAGAGTTAATAAAGGAAATAGTAAAAAGCAAAATGATGAACTAAACAGTAACAGCTCCACTTAAATCTTGACCTTATGGTATTATATATTACCTACCCTTGAATAAGGGGCAAAATCTATGATTTGTTTATAACCAATGGAATGTGGCACAGGGAATGGGAACATTCATGATTATGTACATGTGATAACCTAGAAATGTTGCTAAAGCTGTAAGGAAATAAATTCTGTCAAGCAGTAAGATGGGGGGGACTTGGTGGTAGTAAACGCCTTTAATCTCAGCACTTGGAAGGCGGAAGCAGGTAGATATCTGTGAGTTCGAGGCTAGCCTGGTCTATGAAGTGAGTTCCAGGACTGCCAGGGCTACACAGAGAAACCCGGTCTTGAAAAAACATTCAAAAAAAAAAAAAAACCCTCAAAAAACAAAAAGGGGGCGGGGATAAGCTAAAGGGGAATGGGAGCAGAATCCTCTCTGGCAAATAATGAAGAGAAAAACAAGCCTTGCCAATTGCTTCATCAACACCTTGTTTATAGCCTTTTGAGAACCTAAGTAAGGGACACACGCCATGCTCATACTGCAAATACACAGAAAATGTAAAATATAAATGTATTTTGTTTTAGGTTGCCAAATTTGTAGCAATTCTTAAGCAAAATAAATAAATAAAGTAAAATTCAAATCTTTTATTTTTTAGCCCCTGAGGTTCAGAGGCCTTCTAGAATCTCTAATAAAACCCTGCCACAGATGGAGTTTCTGGCCTAATTATAGGCACTAATTCTTCAATTATTATCCATGAGCCTAAAATAAGACTTACTTATAAATTAAGAGACAATACTTTGGGAAAATATTTCACCAGAATTTTTACAAAATGAAGGCCAAAAGGAGTTTAAAGGTTACATAGAATAACACTGTAATGGATAGGTTACCACTAAAAACAAACAAAAAAAATATATTAAGTAGGCATGTAAGCACTGGAGAAGTCAAGAGGATAAGATAGAGGCCAGTCTGGTCTACAATATAACCCCATAATAAATTATTATATAATACGAAACAGAAGTAACAGGCTCAAGTTTCCAATTAAAAACTCACAAAGGATCTAGGAAGTTGACATGTGGAAGTCAGGACAACTTGTAGGAGTTATATCTCTCTTTTTACTACAGAGGTTCCAAAGATTGAAATCTAATCATCAGATTTGGCAACAAGTACCTTCACGAACTGTGCCATCTAAATTTTTTAATTAAGTTTCCAACACTTCTCCAAATGTTATGTACTTGTAGACACATAGTGAGGAAAATACTCTTGTATTTATGCTTGAACACTTGTGCCTGTACAGCAAGAATCAGGGATTCTTTTGTCTCTTTTTTCCAAGCACCAAGAAGATTGCAGGCATATACTGCCATACCTGACTTTCTTATGTGTGTGTACTGGGAATCAAAGTTAAGATCTTCATACTTGACAGCAAACACCCTTTATCTACTGAGCCATCTCTTCAGCCCCAAGAAAAGTGTGTGTCCTTAAAGATGTTATTTAAGAAATAAAAATAGGACTCTCAACCCCACAAAGCAAATAAAAAAAAAATATAACCAGAGTTTTAAAACTGCAAAATGCTCCCATTTTGAAGAGAAAACACTGCTTTCTGTGATACATTATACACACACATACTCCTTATTATATATAACTAGAGTAAGGACCTATATGTGTTTTTAAGTTGAAAAGAAATTTAGAAGCAGAGAAAATAAAAAAATTGCTAGTTGAGAGGTACTGAAATGAAATCAAGGATAGAAGGGAAAGAGAAAATAAAGAACAGAGAAATAAGCAAAAAGAGATAGGAAGGAAAAAGAGGAAGGAAACAATGGACAGAAGACAAACTAGCTTGTCCATACTTTGAAACTAGTACCTTCTTGAAGAGCAGGATGTATCACCTGCTTATGCCGCAAAGACTTTAAATCTTCTATTAATTCCTTTTCCAACTGGGAAATTCTTGTTCTGCAACCTAGTCACAAAACAGTGATAAAATAAAGTAATGTACATATCAGAGAGAATAAATGTTCCACACTTCACTACTACAGCCCCATCAGCAAATATATCTGGATGTATACTGTTATATAATACCTGGATCATTTGTGGTTGTAGTCGGAAGACTAGAAGGTTCTTCTGTGGTCCCATCAACTGCATGAATATCTAGCGCCTCCTATATATTAAAAATAAAATCCAGTTTATGTTACTTCTAAAATTTTTAAAGGAAATTTTAAAAAGTGACGATGATGACCAGAGGCTGGAGGGAGTGCTCAGTAGGTACAGTGCTTGCCATGTAATAACAAAAACCTGGTTTATCATCCCCAGTACCCATGTAAAAGCTGGGTATGGTGGCACTTTTCTGTAACCCCTAGTGGGGTTGGGGTGAAGGAGACAGGAGGATCTCTGGCGCTCATCGGTCAGCTAGCCTAGCCAATCAGTGAGCTCCAAGTTTAGTGAGGCTACCCTATCTCAAAGAATAAGAGTGCAACAATGGAGAAGGTGCCAACTCTGGCCTCTGCACACACTCACACAGGCATGCACACTGACACCCAAATGCATGCATGTACCGCTCATACACACAGAAATTTTAAAAAATAATAACAAAGGACTAAGAGTATGAAAACAGGCTATTTCAGTAATAGCTTCAAATTCATAGAACAGGAGTAATTGTTCTAGCACTATTGGGGGTTTCATGTAACCCTTCAAATTCATAGAACAGGAGTAATTGTTCTAGCACTATTGGGGGTTTCATGTAACCCAGGCTGGACTCAAACTCATTAAGTAGCTGAGTTTTACAGTCAATTCCTGATCATGCAGCCTCTCTATCTCCCAAGTGATAGGATTGCAGGCATGTATCACCACATCCAGTGTAATGTACTTTTTATTATTTTCTACGGTATTAGCATTCAATTATTTTAATCATAAGGGGCTAAGATGTAGTCCAGTAGTAGAAGACTTGCCTTACTAAGTATAAGGACCTGGGTTTGATCTCTAGTACTGTTCTCCCCCATTCCTGCTACAAACACAGGGGTGGGGTGGTCAGAGAGTGAAGAGAAGGAAAGAGGAAGAAGGCGAAAGAAGAAAAGGAGGAAGGGGGAAAGAGGAAGAGGAGGAAGGAGGGAGAGGAAAAACATCACTACTACCAGAAAAAAGATAAATACGATCTCATACTAAACCAACATCAAACTATATCTGCCCACAATCTGCATGCTCAGATCTCAGAGTCTACATAAGAAGCTTTCTCAAAGCCAGGCGGCGGTGGCACATGCCTTTAATCCCAGCACTCAGGAGGCAAAGCCAGGCGGATCTCAGCGAGTTCGAGGCCAGCCTGGTCTATAGCGCGAAATCCAGGACAGGCACCAAAACTACACAGAGAAACCCTGTCTCGATTAAAAAAACAAAAATAAACAAACAAACAAAAACAAAAAACAAAAAAAGAAGCTTTCCCAGTAACAGAGGAGGAGGAGAAGACCAGGTAGAAAGACATCCAGCATCTACAGTCAACTTAAGAATACTAACTAAACTCCTTAAAACATCTGCATGAAAAGTAGTATGCATGTAGGGTCAGAGCAGGGCAAACCCTAACACTAATTATGTAAGACTCAAGTCATCAAGACTGCTGGCACTGAGCTGGACATGGTGGCACACACCTTTAGTCCCAGCTCTCAGAGGAAGCATCAAATGGATCTCTGTGAGTTCAAGGCTAGCCTAATCTACAGAGCCGACTGCATTCAGTACAGTCAAAGCTGTGTAAAGAGCCTGTCTCCAAAAAAGAAAAAAATGACTGCTAGTTTTTGGTTCTCCAATACTCTACAACACTGTTACTAACCAGTGGTAGGAGAGATGAAGTATCTCAGGAAATAAAAAAGTGCACTTTTCATATATTGTTATACACTTTCTTTGAGTCTGCAACAATAAAAATTCCAAGTTCAATTTCTAGCACCAATGTCAGATAGCTCACAACTGCCTGTAACTCTAGCTCCAGGGCAACCCAATGCCTCTGGCCTCCACAGGCACCTGCACTCACATACAAAGACACACATAAATCTTTTTTTTAATCAGATAAATATCCTGCATAAATTATAGTGATATCTAAGCAAAGGTACATTTTTAAAGTCTATTTCAAAGCAAGTAAGTATGTTAAGAGGTGATTACTGTTAACTAAACCAATGTGAAGATACTCATTCCCTTTCCCCAAACATACTCACAAATGGATACATTAACAAAAGTAGATCCTAAATTTTAAGCCAATACATAATTCAAAACAGACCTTAAAAAGAGAGCTGATGATCATAATCTTACCTTTGATTCAAAGGAAACAAAGAGCACACCATCCACATCTTCTAGATCAGGCTTCACATCAGGGAAGGTATTTCCAGGGCCTACAGGAATATTCTTTGTAGCAGTTAAAGACTTCCCTGTGTTTTTAGGTGGTCTCCCTGCCTTAGAGAGTTTCACCTTTCGAGGCCTTCCTCTTTTTCCAGGAGTATTTAGAGAGGCACTCTGGCTAGCATTCACAGTCTTTGAGGGTGTTGTCATTTTAAGCACAGCTGTTCGCTTTTTGCCCAAGTCCTCTTTTCCTGAAAGCGAGTCTCCAGTTGGTCCCTTTGGACTGTCACTTGTTCTTTCTGTGCTACTGCTATCAAATATGTCAGGATAGTTCCACTGAGGTTCTTTAAGTAAAGTATATTTTTGTACCATTCTGAGATCTGATGAATGTTTTCTGAGACTATTTTCTGAATCCTTACTTAAGCAAAAGCCAGTCCCACTGGAATTTTCAATATATGCAGGCAAATATTCTAATTCTGCCAACACTGATTTATCTTTTCGAGATGTGGAAAGCATATTATCAGGGAGTTCAGAAATTTTCACTGTGCTTTTGGTGACCGCACAGGGTTCTAGGTAAACCACTGGCATTTTTCCAGCATCTAATTTAAACATTTTAGCTTTAGCAACACCTGGGCTACTCGGTAGCCATTTATAAGATGGATGATCAGCTTCCAAGTTATCAACTTTATTGTGTCTCTTCAGCTGTTTCTCTAATATAGGATCATCATCGCTGTTGGAGTAGACATCCGTTTCCTCATCTGTCTCTTCTTGTTTCACGGTGACCCCTTCTGGGCATTCACCAAGTTCATAATCATAATCATCTAGAGGCTCCTCTTTAATAACGACATTAAAGTTTCCACTCGGGTTTAATGGTGAGGCAATCTGGGAATCATCTTCAAAACTGTTCGCAATAAGACTAGAGAGAGAGAGGAAGATAAAAAGTACAGAACTATTCAAGACTCAAGACAGGAAAAACAGTTAAGACGAATTAATGTATCAGATTTCATGAGCCATTCCTTAAAAACTGTCTGTAACTTAACAAAGTACTCAAAAGCAATTTACTAACATAACACATTTATCAATGTTTTATAAAAAAATACAATTCAAGAGCAAAGTTCCAGGGCTGGGAATGTAGCTCAGTTGGTAGAGTGCTTGCCTAGAACACAAAAGTCCTGAGTTCAATCCCTATCACTACATAAACTGACCCCACTTATATAAATAAAGCATGGGAAAAGAATATAGTTTACCCTTATCATTAAATCAAAATGCATGTGCTTGCCTTTAGATATTGATCAGATATACAGAACTCCATATTGAAATCAGCTAGAACCGATCAAAAATCAAACTCTTAAAATGCATGCATCATCATCGGACCAGGGTTTCTGTAGATCTGGCTGTCCTGGAACTTACTCTGTAGACCAAGCTGGTCTCAAACTCAGAGATCTGTCTTCCTCTGCCTCCCGAATGCTAGGGTTAAAGGTGCGCGCCACCACCACTCAGCTGACCTTTTTTGAATTATTTTTACTTTTAGTTTGTGTGTGTGTGTGTGTGTAGGTCAGAGGTCTAGGGGGAGTTGGTTTTTCTTTTGCCATGTTGGTCCCAGGGATCACATCCAGGCCATCAGATTTAACTCAACAGCAGGTACCTTTACCACTGAGCCAACTCAAAGGCCTGATCTTGAATTTCTTACCCTCTCTGTCTCCACTTTCTAAGTGCTAAGATTACACATATGTGCCATTATGCTTGATTTATGTGATGCTGAGGATTGACCTAGGGCTTTGTACATCCTGAGTTTGTGGCATGTGGAAAATGAGGTAACAAGTCATGAGCCATGGGGCAAAGCATAAATAGAAATATGGGTTAATTTAAGTGTAAGAGTTAGCCAGTAACAAGCCTGAGCTATTGGCTAAGTAGTTATAATTAATATAAGCCTCTGTGTGGTAAAAAGCTGTGGGAAGGCAGCTGCCAGGTATTTGGGAACATACAGTTGGGATGGGAAAGGTCCCTAATGTCTGTTTACATATGGCATTCCAACATGTGGCTGAAATTTCCACATAAAACCTGAGAGAGCTTGGAAAAGAATTCTAAACACACAAAAACATAGTCAAACGAGGCTTCTTGGTAACAGCCTTTACTCCAGTGGGCTTTGTTTGCTGGCAGTGAGCAGAGAGGCTCAGCTCCTTTAAGAGACAGCTTCCTTGGTGCTAGCTGCAAAAACTGCAAGGCTCTTTTCAGAGGCCCTGTTCCCACTTAAATGGAGTTTATGAACAGTGGGCAGCATGCTACTTGTGATAAGTATGGACCCAGAAACTTCTCAGAGTTAGGGTGGTAAAAATGGCTCCCAGAGCTGGTGGTAAACCTACTTCCACCATGAGACTAGACTCTCAGGGAACCGATGGGGAGGACCCAGCACCAGCATGCCATGATCTAAGTTATACAGCAGGTTTTTTGTTTGTTTGTTTGTTTGCTCATGCAGACATAAAAGGTTACAGATGTGCAGTAAGGACAGATTCAGACGAAAAGAGCCTCTAAACAGATCACAGTGTGTTTAAAAAATATGTGTAAGCTTGGGAGAGAGAGGTTAAAAAAAAAAGAATATATAGTCTTAGATTTAAATATATAATTTAAAAATAGTCTTTAAAAAAGGAATAGGGCCGGGCGTTGGTGGCGCACGCCTTTAATCCCAGCACTCGGGAGGCAGAGGCAGGCGGATCTCTGTGAGTTCGAGGCCAGCCTGGGCTACCAAGTGAGCTCCAGGAAAGGCGCAAAGCTACACAGAGAAACCCTGTCTCGAAAAACCAAAAAAAAAAAAAAAAAATTAAAAAAAAATTAAAAAAGGAACAGAGTATGTTATTCTGCTGTCTAAATTTTTTGACTGCTAATGAACAAATGATAACTGCTGAGAGACATTTGATTATGAAAGCTGCTAGATTAAACCAACCTATATATTTTAAAAATATCTTGACTTTAAAATTTAAGTCAAAAGATATGTTACTTTGGGAAAGAGGTTCTGCTTTTGTTTCCACAGGAAATGAGAGGCTCTGGATTCATTCTGAGTTAGGAAAAAAATCAGGTTTTATTGAGGAAGACCCCCTCTGAAAAATCTCTGATGGGAATGGATGGCCCAGATGATTCAATGTTTCAGAATGCCTCTGTTGCAGAGTCCTCTGAATTCTGCATACAGAACGGGGCTTCCAGACTGCTGGCTGAGATAATCCAGCCTCATAGAATACTTCAGTCATGACTTGACCATACTCATAAATTTTCTCAGGGTCCCCAAAGATTAGCAGCACCCCAAATCAGCAGGAAGTAGTCTAGAAACTACACCCACATTTCCAAAAATAAATTATGAATGTTTATCATCATTTGGGGGGGGGGGTTGTTACAAGTTGTTATTGGTAATAGTCATAAAAAATGCTGAACAAAGGAGATTAGATTCAGGGATCTCATTCTAAAAAGAAAAAGGGGGGATATAAAAATAGGATAAAAGGGTATACTGTTGACTCTACTTTTAAACAAAAAAAAACTACTAGTCTCAAATATTTTACACTGGTATGGATTTTTGTATACTGATATAAGTTTGAGGTTATTTTTGTTATGCTGTATGTGTTTCTACTTTTGTTTGGGATATTGTGCTTAAGCAACTCATTTAAAAATATAATGTATAGTTAAAAAATACAGGTTAATAATTAGTCATCTATAATAGTCACCCATATCTATCAAACTTATAGTCATGTTAGTTAGGTTTTCTAGGTATACAGACATATTTCAGATAAATACATAATCTTCAAACACTTCAAACACCTACAGAATATGGCATTTAAAATGTTTTAATGACTTAGGCTTCCTGTGACAGTGCGGTATGTCTGCTCCTGGCACCACCAACCTACTTCAGAGAAAATGCATCAAAGAAACTCTGTATGGAATTTGTTTTCTTTATGGCAAAAGCTAGCCATGTGGGCAAAGAAACTGTCCTTGCCTCAATTGCTGACATTTACTGTCCAAACTGGACAAGCAGGACACAAGAAAGGCAACTGACAAACTTTGCCAAGACAAGGTAGGATAGTCCTTCAAAATTCCCTGCTTCTCAGGAAAATAGAGATATGTTAGATATGCTAGGCCTGTAGGTCAAAGATGAATGCCCCAAGGTTGCAGAGAAAGTTTGGGTGACTGTCCAGGCAGCCTAATGGCCCTGTTATTAGGTAACATTTCATCCTTCTAGAGTCTTTGATTGAGTTGAAGACTAGAAAGTCATAGTTATAATTTCTCTTAGTTATGATAAAAGGGTAAAAATAAAACTTAGGACTCACAAAGATAAGATAGATGATAGAGTATTTTCTTTAATTTTGCCAAATACAAATAGACATTGTTACTGTAATTCTTACTTAATTGTTTTTGTTGTATAGAGTTTTACTATATCAAGGTTAAAAGCTTCCTTTTTAATTAAACAAAAAGGGGAAAATGCTGTGGAACAATCCTTTTCTACACTGTAAATATGTATTACTCTCATTGGTTAATAAAAAGCTAACAGGCCAGTAGCTGGGCAGAAAGTTAGACAGGAAAGCAAATTGAGAATGATGGAAAGAAGGAGGGCGGAGTGAAGAGGAACACCAGCCAGCTGCTGGGCAAGCAGGACATGTAGAAAATGAGGTAACAAGCCATGAGCCATGGGGCAAAGCATAAACAGAAATATGGGTTAATTTAAGTGTAAGAGTTAGCCAGTAACAAGCCTGAACTATTGGCCGATCATTTATAATCAATATAAGCCTGTGTGGTAATTTAGGAAACAGGTGCTGAGTATTTGGGAACAGGCGGTCAAGACAGGAAACGTCTGCTTATGGGGTGTGGGGGTGAGGGGTTGGGGGGTGGAGCGGGGTGGAGAAAGAAGCTCAAGGTTAATCTTGAATGCATAGTAAATACAATGTGTTCCAGACCAGCCAGAGCTATATGAAACTATCTCATACAGCCAGAGCTATATGAAACTATGGCATGGGTGGGTACTAAGAGTATCTACAGGGAAGTACATATAACCAAGAAAGACTTTTTTTTTAGAACTCACTGAGGGAGAAAAAGCCCCTCCTCCCAACTAGTTATTTAAAGGATTTAAAACTGCACCAATATGGGTCTTATAGACATGATAGGACTAAAGAGTTAGGTTAATGTCTAAGATTCCAAAGAGTGTTCCAGATGAAATTAGAATGATCAAATATAGAAATCTTAAAGCTAAATCTCTGTACCTCTATTTTTTCCTTCTAAACACTTATACAAGTCACACTGTATACACACAACACATTCAGTTACAAACAATATACAATGAAATAGAATTATAGGCAATTTTTTTCACTTCAAAAATCTATTAAAAAAAAGAACTGTATTAATGTTATGTCCTTGTTCAAAGGTATTTTGAAGGCTTTTGAAACTAAAAAGACATTTCCTAGAGTGTGTTTTTCAACATCCAATTTCATCTATCCTGCTTTTAGGCTCACCTTAAACAATAACCTATACAATATTTCATGTACTACAGCCACACAAATCCAATTTACTATCTTAGTTGAATAGAATACAATTCCAAGTCCAGTATATCTCAATGGAACACTAATTTTTTTCAGGACTTACTAACTTAATGTACACTGACTTCATAAAATCCAAATATATCAAATATGCACAATCAACTATGTGAGCAGCAGTCACTTGCTCCTGTACAACTTGTTCAAAAATCCTTCAATGTGTAACTTCCATTCTGGTTAAAATGCAGATAACAAAGCACCAGTAGTCTCTCACTATATAGCTGAGGAAGAACTTTCACTTCAGATCCTCCTGCCTCCACCTCCCTAATGATGGGTTCACTACAGGCATTCACCATCACTCCTGCCTTTGTGCAGCACTGGGGATGGAAACAAGGCTCTGTGCATGCTAATGGAGCATGCTGCCCACTGAACTACATTCCCAACTTCCACCCATACTTTAAGATTTTATGTCATGTGAACATCTTAGGACATAAAAAAATTCTCATTACATGTTCGTGTGTTTACATGTATTAGTCAGAGGACAACTAGTGAGAATCAGTCTTCTTTAATGATGTGGGATCTGGGGGATCAAACTCAAATTAATCTGTTAGACCTGGCATCAAGTGCCTCCATCATGCTGGGCCACCCCAACCCCAGCATCTTAAATATTCTATTATGTGGGAACCTACGGAGGTTTCCTAGTGAGATCTGAGCTTGCTTTACCCAGCAGGACTGCATAAGAGGATGACTGGACCACCAGCCAGGATACCAGGTATTTGGAAGGGTCTACACTTGGCTCTATCTAGCAGGGGGAGGTCTTTTGCCTTGCCCCTTGGCATTGTTATAAAAAGCCCTTTTGAATAAAAGTTCTGGGCCAGTGGATTTTGATCCAGGTCCTCCCGAAGCTATCCTGTCTTTCTTCTTCTTGGCTAGACCTATCATTCTACCTAATATTCCTTATTCCTCTCTCCTCCTAGTAGGAACCCAGTAAAAGGTGGGGGCTGATCCCCCACACTATTCTTGATTGCTTTAGACAGGGTGTTACTATGTATCCTGGCTGACCTGAAACTTGTTATAGAGATCAGACTGACCTAGAGCTCAAAGAGATCTGCCTGCCTCCCTCCAGAGCAATAGAATTAAAGGTGTGCACCACTACACCTACCTAATCATTTTAAACTTTATAATTTAAGGAAGAAGAAGAAGAAGAAGAAGAAGAAGAAGAAGAAGAAGAAGAAGA
>CABHPP010124044.1:543-27623 GCA_902168425.1 Peromyscus attwateri
GAGTGGTAGAGAATTTGTGTTAGGATGGGAGTGGCACTAATTTCAATATCTAGTACAATAAAACAATTGACAACAAAACAAATTCCAGGTTGTTTTAATTGATTTTTTTTCAGGTTTATTTTATGTGTGTGTGTGAATTTTTGTCTGCATGTACACATATGTACCATATGCATGTCTGATGCCTTCAGAGGTAAGCAGAGGGGATCCCCTGGAACTGCAGTTATGGATGGTTGTGGGCCACCATGTGGGTGCTGGGAAGAGAACCCAGGTCCTCCACAAGAACAAGAAGTACTCTTAACTGCTGAACCATCTCTCAGCCCCAAGTTGTGTGTAATGCTTGTTTTTACTTGTATGTGCACATGTGTGGGTTGCATGTTGAGGAAAGGAGGGGATATCAGATGGTGCCGGAAACTGGATGAACTCATTCATCTGAACCTCTGAATCATTTCTCCTTTGGAAAATCATCTGAACCACCGAATCATTTCTCCAGCTTCTGTTTCCTTGATTTTTTTTTTTTACTTTTATTGATTCTTTGTGGATTTCACATCATACATTCCAATCCCACTTATCTCCCTGTCCCAATGTGACCATCCCCCCTCCCCCCAAAACAAAACAAAATTTAAAAGAAAAACCAAAAACCAACCAAACAAACAAAAAATGCGAAGAAACACATTCTGGAAGCTGCGGTGTGACAGTGAGTCCCACAGTTTACCCATTAGTCCATCCATCTTTTTTTTTTTTTTAAATAGTCTGATTGTTCTTTATTTTCTGTTTCCTTGATTTTGACAAGGGGTCTTGAGGCTGGGCATGGTGGTGCACCACCATTAGTTCCAGCAGAGGCAGAGGCAGGCAGATGTCTGTGAGGTCAAGGCCAGCCTGGTCTATAAAAAAAGTCCCAGGACAGCTGGAGTTGTTACACAGAGAAACACTGTCTCGAAAAAAGAGAAACAAACAAAGAAGATAAAGGGTCTTGTGCTGCGGAAAAATCCTTTTCTACATTATGAATATGTATTACTCTCATTGGTTAATAAAGATGACAGGCTAGCTGCATAGGAAAGCCAAACTGAGAATGATGGGAAGAAGGAGGGCAGAGTCAGAAGAGACGCCAGCCCAGGAAGCAAGACATGCTAGAGGACAGGTAAAGCCACGAGCTGCGTGGCAAAACATAGATTAATAGAAATGGGTTAATTTAAACGTAAAAGCCAGTTAGTAATAAGCTTGAGCTACTGGCCAAGCATTTATAAATAATGTTAAGTCTCTGTGTGGTAATTTGGAAGCAGCTACTGGGAAGGGGATCGGGCAATCGGGACGAGAAACATCTGTTTACATTCTTGCTGGCTTTGGTTTGCTGGCTTGGCGGCTCAGGCCTGTAATCGATGCAACTGAGAGGTAGAAGCAGGAAGAACAGAAGTTAAAGGTTTTTCCTGGCTAAAGATTTCTGAACCAGCTGGATGGAGACATGTTTATATTGTGTGTGTGTGTGTGTGTGTGTGTGTGTGTGTGTGTGTGTGTAGTGTCTTACAGGCTCACACCTGTACATTTATAATCTTAGCACTAGAAGTTAGAACCAAGAGGATCAAGAATTCAAGGTCATTTTTAGCTACATATCAAATCTCAAACCATGTGAGATCCTGCCTCCAAAAACAAAAAGCAAAACAACAAAATAAAAACCAAGGACCCACATGAAAGGAGAGGACTCCAACAAGTTGTTTTCTGACTTTCACACATGCACCATAACAAGTACACCCCTACCTACAAAGAATGTGTATTTATTTTATTATTTTTTATGAATGTTTTGCTTGCATGTACATCTGTACACCACATGCATCCAGTGAGTGCTATTGGACGCCAGAAGAAGCTGTCAGATCCCCTAGGACTGAAATTACAGTTGTGAGAGCCATGTGGGTTCTGTGCATCGAACCTGGCTCCTCTGGAAGAGCAGCCAGTGTTCTTAACCATTGAGTCATCCCTCCAGCCCTCTAAAATATTTTCAAAAATCAAAAATAAAGCCAGGAGTGGTGGTGCACGCTTTTAATCCTAGCACTCAGAAGGCATGGGGCTGACAATAGTGAGTTCTAAGACAGCCAGAACTACATAAAGAGACCACATCTCAAAAAAAAAAAAAGAAAAGAAAGAAAGAAAAAAAAAAACAGACACACACAAAGAAGGAGACTGTTTAATAGGCTGACATACACATATAACATACATATATCTTTTTTAAAAAACATAATGATATCCAATCTTGTACATTTAAGGCATTCCTGCAAAACAATTTTCAAAGGACAGCAATCCCATGATAGAAATCGTCAGAGGATATGATCAGGCAGTGTCCCGTTTCCTTTCCAGTTACCGTGATAAAACACCGCACTAAGGAACTGTAAGGGAAAAGGGTTGATGTGTCTTACATTTACAGGTTCCAGCCATCATAACAGTGAAGTCAAGGCAGCTGGAACTTAGAAGCAGTCAAAAGCAGAAAGAGAAGGAACACTCACTATTGATATAATGTATTAATGCTGGTGCTCAGCTTGGGGTTTCTTTCTCTTTCTTTTTTTAATACAGTTTGGTATATAAACCCGGGGAATAGTGTCACCCAGAGTAGACTGGGTATTCCCACATTAATTAATGCAATCAAGACAATCCCCCCAGACATGCCCACAGGCCAACCTGATCTAAACAATCCCTCATTGATCCCTTCCCATGTGATTCCAGGTAGTGTCAAGTTGACAGTACCAATCGTTACAGGCAGTTTTACAAAAGACAAACCCCCCAGCCCTAATCACATGCATGGCAGGTTGCTCCAATTAGATGATCAGACAAATGTAAATTATACAAACCACTTAATGCCTATTTGTCTGGAGAGTCTATATATGCTATAAAATTCTCAGAGAGGTAAGCTAGATAGAGAATAGAGGAGGGGACCCTATTTCAAGAAAACAAAAAAGTTTTGGGGGGGTGGGGGCAACAGGGTCTCACTATGTAGCTGTGTCTGACCTGGAACTTGCTGTGTAGACCAAACTGATCTTAAACTCAGAGATCTGCTTGCCTCTGCCTTCCAAGTGCTGGGTTTAAAGGTGTAGGGCACTACCAAACCTGGCTTGAAAATATTTCTATTTAAAAGAAACACTCTATGTTGAAAATCTTTACCAAACACTTGAGTCTGTGCTAGAGTCCTTGATTTTCAGCTGGCAAGCAGCTTCAACCATACTCTAGAGGGATACTTTATTTTTCAGATTGATTTTATTCTTATTTACGTGTATGTGTAGGTATATGCCTTGTGAGTGTAGATGCCCTCAGAGGCCAGCAAAGGGCATCACATATGCTGGAGCTGAGTTACAAATGATTGTGAGCCACCTGATGTGAGTGCTGGGAGCCAAACTCAAGCCCTGGAAAAGCAGCAAGCCATCTCTCCAACCCCTAAAAGGACTCTTTTCCTTTTTAATTAATTCTCTTTATTTTATGTGTATTGGCGTTTTGCCTGTATGTGTGTCTGTGTGAGGGTGTCAGAAGCCCTGGAACTATATATATAACAGGAGTTATAGACAGTTGTGAGCTGCCATGTGGGTGCTGGGAATTGAAACTGGATTGTCTGGAAGAGCAGCAGCCAGTGCTCTTCTTAACTGCTGAGCCCTCTCCCCAGCCCCAGGACTCCTTTTCTTACCCAAGTCTCCAAACTTGTCCTCCTGCCTCAGTGGCATGAGGATCAGGAGTGGACGGTCTCAAAGAAAAACTAGAGCAGCTTCTTACTGCAGAGGGCAGTGGTTGATGCAGAAACCCCCAACTGGTTAAGAATGAAGGATGCTGGAGGGCTTGGCCCTAAATGGGACACAGCTATATCACCCCCTCCAAGGCTCAGGGAAGAGCAAGGAAGAAGGGGCAGAAAGAATGTGACAGCCAGAGGATGGGGAGATGTATAGCAAAAGGACCCCTCCTGAACATGAATGACATTGCCTTTGCACTATAACTGAAGGTGTGGTTATGAAGCTGTGCACAGGACTGGCTCAAGACTGAGCTCGTCAACAGTTCATCATGAAGCGGGGAAGGGCCCATGAGGCCCCATGCTTTCTTTTAGGGAATTTACTGTTTGGGGTGGAAGAAGGTCTACTTTTCTTTAGTGGTATCCACACTGATACGTTGCCCTCGCTTTAGCAAATATTATCCACCCATGCTTGGGGAAGAAACTCTAGACTCAGTAGGCCACACACGAAAACAAAACGTGAAAGTAGAATGGGGACTTGGGGGAAAGGTTTCAGCGGGGGGTGAGGGGCATGAGAGAAGGGAATAGAGGGGATTAAGCAACTAAAATTCATTATATAAAGAAAATTGTCAAGAATGTCAAAATTCAAAAGAATTTTAGAAAAAACATAAAAGGAAGACTGATCATTTCAAAATGCCGTTCATTATAAGGAAGTGTTGTCCCCAAGTCCATCTCTCACCTCAAAGGGAGCAAAGAGATAGAACCAGAAAGAACTTAGATAGCCATCAGTAATGGAATGGCTGAATAACGCTATATTTAGACTATGAAGTATCGTGAGTAGGTTAAAAAGGATGAGGTAAACACGTGACCTTATATGTTAATAAAGCATGAAGCCCTGTTTGGTGACTTTTGCCTCAATGAACAAGGTGCAAGAGGGATTGAGGATGGTTCCAGTGTCAACCTCTGTCCCCCACGCATACTCATACATGTGTGCCTACACATGCAAAACAATGCATACACACAAGTGCACCACATGTGCGCGCACACACAGTGACAACGGTAAAAGGAAGAAGAAACGGAGTGCTGTTTAACACCACTTGATAGACTATAAACCCAGGCATCGGAGGGACTCAACAGAACTAGAGTGACGGTACAGCAGGAACCTATCCCTAGCTCCACCGTCACTATGACACTTTGTTGCTGCCAGCTCTAACTTTTGGGAAGGCAGAGACAGGTGGGTCTCTGTAATTTCCAGGCCAGCCTGGTCTACAAAGTGAGTTTGAGGCCAGCCTGCAATACACAGTGAGTCCCACGACAGCCAAAAAGACACACAGAGAAACCCTAGCTCAAAAAACAAACAAAAGTAGGAAGTAGTGACAATCTATGGCCATGCCACCCTGAACTGCCCAATCTGGTTTGATCTTGGAAGCTAAATAGGTCAGACTTGGGTAGTACCCACCTGTAAATTCCAATTCTCTACGATATAGTTTGTGTCCAGTCTATACCAAAAAGAAACAAAACAAAAAGTGAAGTATAATACAGTGTATCTGTTTGTTTGTTTGTTTGTTTAAGAATCCCAGGGCTGGAGAAATGGCTCAGCGGTTAAGAGCACTGGCTGTTCTTCTAGAGGACCTGGATTCAATTCCTAGCACCCACATGCAGCTAACAGCTGTCTGTAACCTCAGTTCCAGGGGACCTGACACCTCACAGAGATATACATAGAGGCAAAACACCACTGAACAAAAAATTACAATAAAACATTTAAAAAGCAAACAAGAACAGAATCTCAACTATATAGCCGTGATTGTGGTAAATGCAATGTAGTTCTCCATTCTTCTTTTCCTTTTGTTGATTTTTTTTAGTAACCCTGGGTGGCGAAAACTCTCTGTAATCCTGTCTCAGCCCCCAGTCCCAACTCGTTTATTATTTCTCACAACTGAACACATATATATATATACACACAATGACCTCAAAACTCTAATGTTCCCAGTGTGTAATTTGGGGCCTTTTGTGTTTCCACGGTAAGCATTCTCTTTTTCTTTTTTTTTTTTTTAAAAGAAAGGATCTCATATAGCCCAGGATAACCTTTAACTCCTGTTCCTCTTGCTTCTTCCTAGCCAAGTATTATGTATGACTACGAGAATGCACAAACACGCCTGGAGCACACAGATGTTTTAGCATAAAACAGTATTTATCGTTTTGTAAATAAACAGAGCTAAGGATAGGGTGGGGAAAAGAAAGTAAAATCCCATCGCATCTTCTCCCGCCCAAGGCGATCTCAACTTTCAAGATCTTTTATCTTCCTCCCAACCTGGAGCTTCCAAAGCCACAAGGTAAACATCCGACAGCCACTCTAGCCCAATTCAGAGGACTAACTCGTTAGCCTGGGAGGTTCACCCCTCTAGCTCTCGGTGGGTTAACGAGTTCAATGCTTGGCCCGCTTCCGTTTAGGGAGGGGAAGGCCCTCTTTCTCTCCGGGTTCCCTTAGATAGTCTTGCCTTCGGAAGTCTCTTGTGCTTCCAGTCCCCCAATCGGCCCTCATTCTCCTCCCGATACTCCCCTCGGAGGACTCTACCACAGATCGGGATGCTCCACCAGTCCGCGAACTGGGCGAGAACTGCGGCCGGATTTTCAGGCCAGGATGAGTCACTTCCGGTCACAGACTCCCTCCTCCGGAAGTAAGACCTGATGT
Source organism: Peromyscus attwateri (assembly GCA_902168425.1). NCBI lineage: Eukaryota > Metazoa > Chordata > Mammalia > Rodentia > Cricetidae > Peromyscus > Peromyscus attwateri. The sequence goes on from CABHPP010124044.1 coordinate 6,930, forward strand.
AAACAGCAGAGCCGGGCACCAAAGCCCGGGAGGTCAGAAATTCGTGCCGCAGGCGGCACCGACAGCTGGGACAGGGGTCGGGGAGGGGTGAAGAGCAAGTCAGCAAAAGCGACGTGCAGCTGGAGCACGATCCAAGGGTTGGTCAGGGTTATGGGGTGGGTGTCTGTACTAGAGGTCTTGACAGGTGGGGACAGGCGGCTTGAGTCGGTGCTGTCATGGAAAGGAACATGACTTTTGGGAGAGGGTGAGACATGTCAATTAGGGTTCTTAGATAGTGTGGGCATTTGGACCAGAGATCTCAAAGAGGGTCTTGGAAGCTAGTTCTAGAGCAGAATATGGCTCATGTAGAAGCAAGACCCAGACGTTACACCAGAAAAAGTAGGTTTGAAGTCTTAGAGGATGGGTAGGGGGTGTGTCTGGACAGAGGTCTTGGAGTGATGGGGTTCGACAAGAGCATGAAACTTCTAGGACAGGGAGACAGAGAAGCAGGTTGAAGTTTTCCTAGGCAGGTTTTGGGGGTGGTGTGTACTGGGAGATCTTTAGAGGGTATCTGTGCCCGAGGGCAGGGTCTACTAGAGATAATGTGGGACTAAAAGGGACACATTTTAGGGGAAGGAGGTTCATGAGAGTGGCATTGGGTCAGCTCAGTTAGGAGTCATGACTAGAGAGGACAAGGAATGGAATGTGTCAAATGCGAAGAATTTAGACCGTCAAGGGAATGCCAGGCGGGGTCTTCAGGACTGAAGCAGAGGGAGGGAGTGGAGGGAGTTCCCAGGCTTGCCTTAGTGATCAGAGTTTGCAATATGAGAAAAGGGTTTTGGGAAAGTGTTGCATGGGAGGGTTTAAATGAGAGGTCCTGGGGGCAGATAAATGAGAGTTAGAAAGGCACAAGGAGGGAGTTCTGTGGGTGGTGGGCCATTCCTAGCAGTTGCAGGGAGATGCAAGATACCTTAGCCCTTGTTCTCTTATTTACTGACAGGTGGAGCCAGGTGCAGGTGGACAGAGATTTGAGGTCATGTCAGGAATTAGAGCCAAGAATGGCTGGGAATGAGGAGGTATCATGGGATATGCTCTACTCTACTACTTCCTGATAGGTTCAGTAAGGGTTGGTGTTTGTGGCAGTTGTGAGTCTGTGTCATTGTAGGCCAAGATACATTCTGCGTGTGATCTTGGTTTGAACAGATACTCTGAGGTATACTCCACTTGTTTTTGTTTTTTGCAGTCTGGCAAAGAAAAGTATCAAAATGGGGAGGAAGCCGGGAGTGATGGCACACACCTATAATCCCATCACTCAGGAAGTGGAGGCTGGAGGACTGCTGGGAATTCAAGGCCAGCCTGTGCTACATAGGGAGTACCAGGACAGCCAGGGATACGTAGCAAGACCCTATCTCAAAACAAAATAGACAAAGTGGTGAGGAAGAAGAAATCGTTTGGGGGACAGAAGTTGTAGGACTTGAGAGAGGACACTCCAGAACTCTTGTAAATGCTGTCATTTTTGTGCCTAGGGAGGCAGTCCTGGACCATGACTCAGCAGCCACTTCGAGGTGTGACCAGCCTACGTTTCAACCAAGACCAAAGTAAGCTTGTGATTGTATCTTTGTGGGGAAGATAGGAAAGAAGGGTCAGAGATGGCTATGAGCCCTACAATTTTGAGTCAGACAGATTCCTTCCATCCCCAGGCTGCTTTTGCTGTGCCATGGAGACAGGCGTACGCATCTATAATGTGGAGCCACTGATGGAGAAGGGGCACCTGGGTAAGTGGCTGTAGTGGTGGGCAGAAGGGCTGAGGTGGGCATTTGGCATCTACCTCTACTGACACCCTGGTCCTTGTGCAGACCACGAGCAGGTAGGCAGCGTGGGACTGGTAGAGATGCTGCACCGATCCAACCTGCTGGCCCTGGTGGGCGGTGGTGGCAGCCCCAAGTTCTCAGAGATCTCAGGTAAGTGCTTTCATCCTGCACTTGACCTAGATTCCCCAAGTTCCTCACTTCCCACATAGAACCCTGAGGCATGGGCAGATGAAGTCCTCAGCACCTCAGAGTCCCACAGTGAGGCACACTTTGTAAGTCATGAATCTTAGAGCTTGAAACGTTTGATCTGTTACTTATTGATAGAGGGTCTCACTGTGTAGTTCTTTGTTGATAAGGTTGGTCTCAAACTCACAGAGCGGTGGGATTAAAGGTGTGCGTTATCACACCGAGCACTTTTGTTTTTATTTAGGCAACATCACTGGAGCTGGGGGTGTAGCTCAGTGGTAGAACACTTGTCTGGTATGCTCAAGGCCCTCGGCTCCATCCCCAGCACTATAAAAAGAGAAAAACCACATCTTGTCCACCTCCTGTTTGCCATGTTCTTAACAATGGAGCACTCACTGGGAGCATAATAGTAATTTTAAGCACTTTCCACATAAACACATTAATCTGAGACAAGGTCTTCTGTAGCCAAGTATGACCTTGAATTAATCACCTACCTCCCAGGTGCCAGGATTACAGGTTGGTGCCTTCAACACCTGGCTTTACATACGTTAGCTCATTTAGTTTTGTGGGGTTTTCTTTCTTTTGGTTTTTAGAGATGGGTCTTCTACATAGCCCTGACTGTCCTGGAACTCACTATGTAGACCAGGATGGATTCAAACTCACAGAGACCCTCCTACCTCTGCCTGATGGGATTAAAGGTGTGCCCTACCACTCCCAACTAATTCTGTGTGGTAGGGCACACCTTTAATCCCATCAGCCCTTCTTCCCCATTCCTGTTGTGCTGTGGATGGAACTCAGGGCTCTACGCATGTTCTATCACTAAAGCCATACCCGCAGCCTCCTTATCCTCACTTTCACTGATGAAAAAACAGACCTACTTAAGTGACTATTTAAGATCACATAAGTAGTAGGTTTTCAAATCTTGGAGCCATCTCTCCTACACCTTCTTGGCTTGTGCCTCAAGTGCCACCTTGTTTTAAGGTTTTTTCTTGTTGATCCCACACGACATGGCAAGCATATCATAAGTGAGTCATAGAACCCTAGAACTCATCACAAAATCTCCTGGGTATGGACTGGATCCTGAAGATCGAAGTAGTTACAGAGGGAAGTTGTGGACCCTTAACTGTTTGTTCTTGTGCTGCAGGTCCTTGAGCACACTCCGCTCATTTGAGCCTTGCTTTTCTTTTTTGTTTGTTTGTTTTTCAAAACAGGGTTTCTCTGTGTAGCTTTGCGCCTTTCCTGGAACTCACTCTGTAGACCAGGCTGGCCTTGAACTCACAGAGATCCACCTGCCTCTGCCTCCCGAGTGCTGGGATTAAAGGCGTGTGCCACCACCGCCCGGCAAGCCTTGATTTTCTTATCTCCAAATGAGCATAACTGGTCTAGAATGCATTGTCTTTCTTTTTTTTCATTAGTTACACTCATGATATTAATCACATTTGTGGTATTCATAGATTACATAGAATGCGTTTTCTTAGAGCTCTTGTCCCCAAGTGTTCATGCTGTGTGAGGCTCGCAGTGAATATTTAGTGAATGGTGAAGCAAATGGTTGAGGGCCCGTGAGGAGTAGGGATGGTCCCTGTGTCACCCAGTCTGCCTCTTACCCTAAACCTTGGTCTTGTCAACCCACCCATCTGCCTATCAGTGCTGATCTGGGACGATGCCCGAGAAGGCAAGGACTCCAAGGACAAACTGGTGCTGGAGTTCACGTTTACCAAGCCAGTGCTGGCTGTGCGCATGCGCCATGACAAGTGAGCTTGAGGGGGACTGGGATAGGGGCAGGAGGTTCCCACGGCAAGTTATAAGCCCACCCCTCCCCGTCTCTGGCAGTTGCCCTTTCCTCATAGCCTTCTGTGTGATGTCTGCAGGATTGTGATTGTGCTGAGGAACCGCATCTATGTCTACTCCTTCCCTGACAACCCTCGAAAGCTGTTTGAGTTTGACACTCGGGACAACCCCAAGGGTGAGAGGACCCAGATATCCAGGTGTAAAGATATGAGGCTCGGGAAGAGGCAAAGAGGAGGAGATGAAAGAAGGGACACATACTCAGAGATCTTGGGGGAGAGGCTCTATGCAAGAGATCCAGCCCTTCCAGTCCCTACCTTATCCCTACCCCTAGTCCTGCCCCACATGACAACAGAAAGCACTCACTGAGGAGTAAGTGAATCAGTGAGCCCTGGGCCTCCAAGGATTTCTTGGCAACTTCTTAGAATCTGTTCAGACCATGGAGAGCGGAGCTTAACGCAAAGCCTACCCTGTCAGGCTGCTATGGGTAATAGACCACTTGTCCAGCTCGATCCATTCTGAGAGTCAGCCTTCCCCTGGCCTCCTCTTCACCTGCCCATCCCCACTTCATCCTCACAACTTAGGGCTGTGTGACCTCTGCCCAAGCCTGGAGAAGCAACTGCTTGTGTTTCCTGGACACAAGTGTGGAAGTCTACAACTTGTGGTGAGCCATCCAGTGGGCAAGGGTGGCGAGGTGGGTGGACTGCCTGTCTTTGTGAACTTGTGGTCCCTCTCTTCCATATTACCCCAAGCCCAAACTCTTCCCTCCTGCTCCAGGATCTGGCAAGCACAAAGCCTGGCACTTCATCAGCTCCATTCACTATTAACGCACATCAGAGTGATGTGGCCTGTGTGTCCCTGAACCAGCCAGGCACTGTAGTGGCCTCAGCCTCCCAGAAGGGTACCCTTATTCGTCTTTTTGACACCCAGTCCAAGGAAAAGCTGGTGGAGCTTCGAAGAGGCACTGACCCTGCCACCCTATACTGGTGAGCAGAGTGTATGTGTGGTGGGCTGGCGCCTTACAGCACAAGTCACCATGTTGGACATCATTACTGGTCTGTCTTGCAGCATTAACTTCAGCCACGACTCCTCCTTCCTCTGTGCTTCCAGTGACAAGGGCACTGTCCATATCTTTGCTCTTAAAGACACCCGCCTCAACCGGCGCTCTGCGTGAGTATCCTCACCCTATCCTCACCCTATCCCTATCATCCCCCTGGCCATGTGCCATACCTGACTTACCAAAAGCTGCCTACAGGCTGGCTCGTGTGGGCAAGGTCGGGCCTATGATTGGGCAGTACGTGGATTCTCAGTGGAGCCTGGCCAGCTTTACTGTGCCTGCCGAATCAGCGTGCATCTGCGCCTTTGGTCGAAATACTTCCAAGAATGTCAACTCTGTAATTGGTGAGTGACAATAGCCCCCTTGCTTTGTGGCACTCCATGGGGAAAGGACTGCGGGTTGGACCTAAAAGAATTGAAGGGTTTTCAGGAGCTGGAAGAAACTGGAATGTGTGGCTCAACCTCATAATTAGTAAAGGGTAAAAGCCTTTACTTGGGCAAAAGCCATGAGCCGTGGTGGGACACCAGCGAGGACTGGAGTATGTGGCTGGGGCATCTCCTAACCTTTCCTAACACCTCAACCCTCCCTAGCCATCTGCGTAGATGGGACCTTCCACAAATATGTCTTCACTCCTGATGGAAACTGCAACAGAGAAGCCTTTGACGTGTACCTTGACATCTGTGATGACGATGACTTTTAAGAGCCCTGGCAGCTGTACTAGGAACCTGCAGTAGCAGCTGGCCAAACTGAGTCTTGAGGGTGTTGAACAACCAGCAAGCATCAATGAGGCCTCCCACTCTCCACTCAAGCACAGCTGTGTCTAAATAAACAGCTCACTTTCCCCAAGCACTTTTGTGACAGTGCTGAAGGCCAAGGACAGATTCCCTGGGCCACCTAGTCTGGAAAACATGCACAGGGACCCAAAAGGATTGTCGTAATCCAACCTGGGGATTTAAAAAAGAATACCAGGAGATAGCCTCTGTGATGTATATGAATAAAGGGCCTTTAAATGGCATTTATGACTTGACCTCAAGGGTGGGGCATACTTTTCCAGGAGCAGGGTGACCTAGGCTCCTCAAAGGAAGTGGAATCTAGCTTGGGACTTGACTTCCTATTCTTATTAGTCTGTTCAGCGTTGAGTCAACGCACAGCTTGCACAGTCCCGGCGTCACAGTCTGGCGTGGTGCCCTGCCCAGGGGTGAAGAGAAGTTCCAGTTTTGAGCTTCTTACCGCGTGGCGAAGCTTGGTTTCCCGGCAGTCTCTGCTACCATAGTTGGTGGTTTCTGGTGACGTTTAAGTGTGCAGCTGCGCAGTACTCCTACGTTGATAGACGTCGCCCCCTAGACTCTATTTCCCAATGTGCCTCGCGGTGCCGTGAGGGGTTGCGGGTGTTGTAGTCTCGCCGCCCTTCGGGCTGGTCCAGCAACCCGCAGGATGTCGGAGGTGCGGCTGCCACCGCTGCGCGCCCTAGACGACTTTGTCTTGGGGTCTGCGCGTCTGGCGGCTCCTGATCTAGGCGATCCACAGCGATGGTGTCACCGCGTCATCAATAATCTCCTCTACTACCAAACCAATTACCTTCTCTGCTTCGGCACCAGTCTCGCTCTGGCCGGGTGAGGGAGGGAGGTAGTGATTGGCTGAAGATACTAGCGGGAAGTAGGGTGGACTTGCGGGTATTTGAGGATGAGGAGAGGGGAACCTAAGGGGAAATGCTAGGCTGGGAAGGGCGAATTCGGTAGAAAAGGAAGGTCTGAGGGGCATGGATGGAAGGATTTGAAGGAGGCAGATTTTTGTTATAAGGGGGGGGGGGGGAGATGAAAGAAGACCTGGGTAGGAAAGGGGGAAGGGGGACTGAAGAGGAATGTGGGCTAGGAGGTGGACCCGGATTTAAGGAAGGCCTGATATGGGGATGTGAGAGTACTTCAGAGGTTCAGTGATGTGAGTGATGGGGCAGATTAAGGGAGCCCTGGCGGGTTTAAGACAGAAGTGGGGGTGTACTAAGACAGGGTTTGCAAGGTGAGTTTGTAGAGAAGAGCCTTCTCATATTGGGCCCAGAGGGAGGACCCAGTGTTGAGAAGCTGGAAGCCAAAGACAGACAATCTAGAAGAGGGACTTGGGCAGGGTTAAGCCTGGGACTGAAACCAAGGACCGGTTCGTTCAAGCAACTGCAGGAGGGTGGTTCTACATGAAAATGAGGTAGTGGAGGACCTTTGAAAGGAAAGGACACCTGGGAAGTACCTAGTCTGCAAAGAGAAATATGTATTGACTGAAGGCCTTGGTGAGGGATCTCCAAGGGTTAAGGTCAAGGAAAGGAATGTGGGAGCAGACCTGGGAATACTAGAAAGAAACCTTGCAGGTCTAAAGCCAGAGACCAGAGAAGTTTGGGGAGCCCAGGACCTCTGGCAGGATGTGAGGATCTGAGAGGACAGTAGTACCAAGGAATTGAGAGTTCACAGGAATCCCTGCAGGATGGAGTGGATGAGACAGGCCTGATGAGACTATCTGCTAGGATGCTGATTCTGGAGCCAGAAAACAAAACTCTTGGGGTGCAGGATTGGGTGGATGGTGAGGCTCGCTGAGTGCCCTTGTTCCTGCAGGTACATTCGTCCACTGCACACCCTCCTGAGTGCACTGGTAGTGGTGGTGGTTCTCGGGGTGCTGGTGTGGGCTGCTGAAACCCGCGCGGCTGTGCGCCGCTGTCGTCGCAGCCACCCAGCTGCCTGCCTGGCTGCAGTGCTTGCCACTAGCCTCCTCATTCTCTGGGCCGTGGGCGGCGCTTTCACCTTCCTGCTCTGCATCACGGCTCCGGTGCTTTGTGAGTCTCTACTCTCCCTGTTCTAGCTGGGGAAATGGACAGCTCATGCTTGGACACCAGGCCTGCCCTGCACTGGTTCCTGGGCTAAGAGGGGACTGGAAACCCTGGAGGACACACGTGCCTCCATTAACTGTCTTCCGTGGCTTTGCTCCCTCTCCTGGGAGAGAGCTTTGCTCCCTTTTTTATTACCTTTGTGGGTCTTCAGTGTGAAGTGCCTTAAACTGTCCAAGTCCTGATTTACTGGACCTGGCCACATCCCCCACAGCAGGCTAGCCTGCCTCTGGGTCAGTCCCCCCGTTGTGGGCTGCAAGCTAAGGCCCCTCCCTGACCCACTCTTGGTATCGCCCACAGTGATCCTGCTGCATGCTTCACTGCGCCTGAGAAACCTTAAAAACAAGATTGAGAACAAGATCGAGAGCATTGGTCTAAAGCGGACACCAATGGGGCTGCTCCTAGAGGCACTGGGACAAGAGCAGGAAGCTGGATCCTAGGACCCTGGCATCTAGACCCGGGATCTAGACAACCCCCACCCCATACCCAAGATGGAGCCTTTTCTCAGCCATTAAAATATGATCCTCGAGCCCTCTGGCCTGTCGAAAAAATAAGACACCTGTGACTGCTTACTCCAACCCCAAACTAGTCATCTCTTACTCTCCAGCCCCTATTACCTAGGGACCAAAGTCTTCCTCAGTGCTGAATTTGAGACTCGGTCACCTACATCCACCTTGAAACTGGGCTTTTAAGCCAGAGTATCCATGGCCAATTTCAAACAGGACCAAGAGCTACCCCCTAACCCAAATCTGGACTCACTGGTCTCCATACTTCAACTCTAGGGCCTGGAGCAGGACATTCTCAAATCTTGAGCTCTAAACTAAGGATTTTTCAGACCCCATCCAGCTTGGAACCCAGGTTAAGACATGGCCAAATCCTGAGCTTAAATCCCAAGTGTCCTCAGCCCTGACCCCAATGAACCCTTGAACCCAGATGACCCTAACCCTCAGCAGACCCAATAGCCTCCCCCCAACTGTGTTTAGAGGTTTCCTCCCTCCCCATGTTCCTGGTATTGAGGACCAAGGTGTGGGGCTGGCTAGCCATAGCCCCACCTGGGAATGGAGCACATATATTAGTGCTCCTGCGACAATAAAGCTGTTGAATCTCAAGCTAATTTGGCCTCCTGTGTGAAGTTCTTGTACCTTTCAATGAACAACCCAGTGGCTGTCTTCAGTTCTGCGGGACCATACCTGACTGGTTCGGTGCTGAAAGGGTGACTCAGGGTCCTCACACCTGCGGCCTCTCAATCAGCATTAAAACACAGGGATGCAGAAGTGTGTGCTATCATTTTGGATATTCTCTTGTTATAAGTGGGCTATGAATGTTAAGTCCAGGAAGGCAAAGCAAGTGAAGTCAACACGTGACAGCTGGACATAGTGACCCCAGTAATTCCTGCCCTGGGGAGGCTGAGGCAAGAGGACTATGAGTTGTGGCCAGCCCGGGCTACATATAATCTAGCTCAAGGAAACAAAACACACGACACTATTGGAAGCTATTTCCAGTGGTTTTGTTCTTCCCATAAAAATATTTGTTTTCTAGCTGGGCATGGTTGTACATGCCCTTTATTCCTGTCCAGATAGATCTCTGAGTACAAGGCCAATCTGGTCTACATAGTGAGTTCCAGGCCAGCCAGGGCTACGTAGTGAGTCCCTGTCCTGTCTCATAAGTATATACATATAATCTGGTCTTAACTAGCGGTGTGGGTTCCTGTGCGGAAGCAGACAAAGAAGCAATCCAGGGGTCAGTTTATATATTTATTATAGAAATCCCCTTCCAGTGTGAGTAGTGTCTTGGGCCCAGATCCATCGGTACAAAAAGAAAATGTAACACCAGATAAGGGGGTAGGGGAACCCCCAGCTCCAGAAAGTCACAGACAATATAGAAAACACAGCTTATGTGGATTTGTTTAAAAAGTGGTAAATAGAAGGAATGCCAAGGAGGACACGATGTGGCCTGTGGCCCATGGCCGGATGTCACCTGAGGGTTTTGCTGGCATCTACTAGTTGCCAGGTTTAACCACTGCAGCATCCCAGGATGTGACACACTCAAATGGCTCTGCTCCTTGACAGCCTCTATAGCCTCCTGCCTGGAGAAGCTCAGCGAAGAGGCCATGGGCGGAGACAGAGACAACAGCTCCTTCAGGTACCCCACCTAGACTTCCATCCTTCAAATGTGGACAGGGGCCCAGCTGCCCAAGAACTCCAGTGGGAGGAGGCAGGGAGTTCTGTTCACAGCAGTATCTTAGCCCCCGAGACTCTATATGGTCCATCTTGTTGAGGCGGGGTAGTGGCTCATGAATGGAACAGTCTGGGCATAGGAACAGGAATGAACTCAACCAGGAATGAGCTCACAGTTTCCCTTTTAGAAAATCCCTAGTGTTGGGCAAAGACAGTGAATACTAAATCACAACTGTAAACAGAAATGGAGGAAGGGGCAGAGTCCCCAAATCATTATCCCCTCTTTGAAGCTAGCTGGGGCCCTCCAGTCCCCCAGCACTGGATGAGAAGAGAAGCAGGGGTATCGGACATCCTCCTGGGCCCAAAAGAAGTCAGGGGTCCTGGGAGACCAAGCAGTTGTCCCTCAGGACCAAGAGCAACCACATCCCAGGGCTCAGCGACCGTGCGTTCCTCAGACTGGAGTATTTCCAGAGCAACAAGGGGCTTATGAGGAAGGGTCAGACCAATGTCCCTGGGGTCTGGGGATCAGAACTGGAAGACTGCTCCCCCTCTAGCGTCAGGTCACTTAAACGAGCGCTCAGCTCCGGGGGGTACAGGAAGTCCGTGTAGTATCTTTAGAAAGGACAGCAGGAATCCGGAAGACAGGGAAGAAGAGAGGAAAAGACAGACAGGACACACACACAGAGAGGAAAAGAGGCTTGTTAAAGAGGTGGAGACAGGCACAGGACAGCACCTTCAGGTTCTTAAGCATGGGATATGGAGCTTGGAAGAGAAGGCCAGGGAGTGCACGTCCCTTCCTCCCAGCACCCTGACTTCAAGGCTCACCGCCAGCTGTCAAGTACTAGGGAGAATAGAAAAACTCCTTCTAAAGCTTGGGAAAGAACTCCTGCTACCAACATCCAAGATCCCCCTCACCAGGACCCCAAAGACTAACGCAGGCTATGTCTGATAGTGACCCCCATGCCACTACAGCTAGTCTCCTTGTGGTCCCACTCATCAGCTATTTTGACAAAGTGCTCCCTGGTCAGGATACCTTCAGCATCTGATTCAACACCCCTACCCATCAGTAAAAGCACCCCCATACCTGCCGGAGACAGGGGGTGCTGTGAAACTCCTCGAGTGCGGGAGCGGTGCCTGGCTGGGAGGACCGTATAGTGCCTGGCCCACCTCATAGCAGCGGGCATGGAGGAAGGGTACGTGTGTTGGGCCCACATGTGGGAGCACAGGCCGGCGCTGGGGCCCCATGGCCAGTCCTGAATTCCGGATGTACCAGTCCCGGAGCCCCTCCAGGGCAAGGTTCTTATGGCCACCTCGCTCACCAGCTGGAGGTAGCCGGGCGGGTGGCGGCATCCAGAGTAACGGGTTGGGATGCACTTCCAGACCCTCCATAGCTTCTGGGGGCAGGCCACAGGGCTTGGAACGGATGGCACGGGTGTTGGGGTCTTTGCTGCGGAGAAGGGGGCTGCTGCCGTCAGCTGCATATATGGGTGGAGGACCAGGGAGCATGGCAAGGAGCCCATCTCTGCGGGAAAGGGGTCCTGGGACTTCAGGAGCAGGCAGCAGATCCCCCCAACCTGCCCCACCAGCACCACGGGGCAAGCCCCTGTCCAATGAATAGTCCAAGAGGAAGTCTCCACATACAGGTGGGAGCCGAGGGGGCCCACGGGATGCAGGGGCAGCTGAGCTAGGCCGGGCAGCCCGAGGAGGGTCTGGGGGGCCAGCGGTGCGGGAGGAGAAGGCAGGGACGGGTTGGGGGCGCTCATACAGCACCTCACTGCTTTTGCAGACTGGGGGCCCAGCAGCAGGGGGAGCCAGGGGGGCAGGTGGAGATACAGCTCCCCCAGCAGCTGCCCGGTCCACCAGCAGGGCCTCAGAGCTATTGCTGCGGCGGGTGCGAGCTGCGAAGAGGGAGGCCCGATCCGAAGCAGGGTCAGGTCGAGGAAAGCCCATCTGGGAGTCCTGACTACCGGACCATTGGCGAGAATGGAGGCCTTCAGGTCTGGAGAGCAGAGGTGCGGTAACAAGAGCAGGTCAGAAAAAGAAGGAAAATGTTGAGTAAAACCCTGCTGTCCCAACTCTTTCTATCTCTAAGCCTCCCCTATCTCTAAAATGGGACCAGTATTAGATGCTGTGTGCATGGAGTCCCTAAGTAGTGCAGGAAAGGGCCACTGCGATTCGGTCCCAGACAGGGAAATGTACACCGGGACGGGGCTGTAAGCTCTTGCGGGGATGGAAATGTTTCTGGGAATTCGAAGGAAGCGCTAGCTGAGGAAGGACACACACAGGCACTCTTCTGTTACCAGGAGCTCCTGTTCTCCTGCTAAGGCTAGCCTCATGGCTCCTTTCTACCTCCTGAAGGAAGCCCTAGGCCTCATGCCCAGAACTAAAGGCTTTCTGAACTCTAACACACCATGTTTATGAACCATCCCCAAACAATCGTCCCACCGTGCACAGAACGTATGCCCCCAAAAGACAGGGATTCTGTTCACAGCATGGGAAAAGTAGGCAGTTACGTATTTAAGAAACATTAAAGTCCTTCAAGGCTGACTCTAGTTCACAAAATTTGCATGGGTTCAAATGTCAGAGCTTTGCTTTACTCACAAGTTACTTAATTAACCTTCCCATGCCTCAGTTTCCACACCTATAAAATGCAAATAATAGCACCTCCTCAGAGGGATCTTAGGATGATAAAGGAGTTGCTCTCCACCACACATGCTACCAGTTAGTAGCAGACAGCAGGCATCTGATACATGCTACCCACCATGCACTGTACCTGTGTCTTTCAAAGGCAGATATTACACTCACTTCACAAATGAGGAAGGAAAGATTCAGAGAAAGAAAATGACTTATCCAAAAAACCGCAGCAAAACCCATACTCAATCTTTCATGCCTGTCTCCAACTCTCGCTCCAATTTCTCTCCACCCTTCAAAGCCCAGGTGCCCAAGTCCCACATCTTTTGGTAATTTCTATTCAACATCTCCAGTTAGAACTAAAGGTTTCCTCCTCTGATACTCAGACCCACCCTCAAAAGTCCCCTTACTTGCAGAGCCGGGGGCCAGTGCCCCGGGTGAGGACAGGGGTGGCAGGCACACTTCGCCCCTCAAAACTGGAGGCACTCCTGGGCAGCGAGCGTGTGGGGCTAGACAGAGATGGCAGGCCCACATCGGGACCCAGGTTAGAAAGTGCACCCACCAGTAGACCCTCTTGCCAACCCAGGCTCAGGATCCCACTCCTAGACCCGGGACAGGGGAAAAGGTGCCTCTTTACCTGGTGGGGCTGGCCACAGAGTTGCGCCGGCTCTTCAGGTCCCCGTAAATATCTGATGGAGGAGGTTTCCATGGGGCTCGCCGCTCAGGGCTCCCCCCAGATCCTGCCCGAAACTGGTCCCAGGCCTTTGGTGGTGAGGGGCGCTCGGTTAGAGAGAAGCAGCTATGAGGATCCTCTGGGTAGGAGAGAGAATAGGGTAGAATTCAATGAGAGAGAGTCCGGAAGGGGCAGGGCAGGGCAGGTTTAAAGGGGAGGGGGCATGTGCAAGCTAAGAGGTGAAGCATGGCAAAGGTAGAGGCTGCCCTGCAGGTCTAGGGCAGAGGAGGCAGTGAGCGAAAGGAGGAGGGGCTGAACACGGGATGGGGGGTGGTGAGCTCAGGTTGTGGGGATAGTTCTCACCATTATCATGACTGGCCCCTGACTCTGAAAGGGAGCTGCTCTCCGAGTGCAGAACTCCATCCTCTACAGGTGAGAAAGGGAAAGTAAGCAGCCTATCAGTCCAAGGTCTGGGCTCCATCCCTTCCTTCCACCACTGGACAGGCACCTCGGTGGAGACTGCCTTCTGCCTCCCGACTCTGACGCCTCCCCAAGAGTCCATCTTTGCCAGACACAGACCTATAATCCCAGCTACCCAAGAGGCTCCAGGAAGTGGGGTGTGTGTGTGTGTGTGTGTGTGTGTGTGTGTATGTGTGTGTGAGAGAGAGAGAGAGAGAGAGAGAGAGAGAGAGAGAGAGAGAGACAGACAGACAGACAGACAGACAAAGTTCAAGGCCTGTCTGGACTATGGAATGTGTTCAAGACCAGCCTGGGCAACTTACCAAAATCCTGTCTCAAAATAAAGTGAAAACAAAACAAAGGAGCCAAGCAGTGGCGGCGCACACCTTTAATCCCGGCAGAGGCACGGGGATCTCTGTGAGTTCGAGGCCAGCCTGGTCTACAGAGTGAGTTCCAGGACAGCCAGGGCTACACAGAGAAACCCTGTCTCAAAAACAAATAAAAAATACAAAAAAGCCAAAACAAATAAACAAACAAACAAACAAAAAAGCAAGGAGCTGGAGAGATGGCTCGGTGGTTAAGAACACTGGCTACCCTTGCAGAGGACCTGGGTTCAAGTCCCCACACAACAGTCTATAACTCCAGTTCCAAAGGTTCCAAAGCCTCCACAAGCACCTGTGTACATGTGGTAAACGTAAAAAATGAATAAATCTTTTTAAAAACAAAAATAAAAAGCCAAGTGGTACTGGTGCATGCCTTTAATCCCAGCACTTGGGAGGCAGAGGCAGGGGGATCTCTGTGAGTTGGAGGCCAGGCTGGTCTACAAAGTGACTTCCAGGACAGCCAGGACTATTACACAGAGAAACTCTGTCTCAAAAAACCAAAATAAGTAAACAAATAATAAGAAATAAAAATAAAAGAGGACTGGTTATGTAGTTCCATGGTAGAATGCTTATCTAGAATGCTGGAGGGCCTAGGTTCAACCCTACCATGCATAAAAATATCTACCTTTACCTGAATTCAAGCCTACCATGAACTCGAGTATCCATCTTCCTGTGGCCTACTGTTCAAGACCTCTTAACCTCAAGTCAGGTTATCACAATTCTCCTTGAGGGGTGAGGCCCTTCAGTCCTGCTCACCTCTCTGCCTTCAATGGCTGCTCAGCCTCTCCACCATTCCCATATGCATTAGCCACAGTCCATTCTCACGACCACTTTTCACGCACTGGAGAGATGTGGGACCCGGCTTACCTTGGCTGAGCTGAGCAAGGCGTGTGCCCAGGCAGACCCCCTGGGCATTGACTAGTGCTCCGGCAGATAGCTGGAGCACCGGGAGGCCAAGGCGGGCTCGGAAGTCCCTGAGCTGCTCCTCGAGCTCATGCAGCCTCCGAAGTGCATCAACCTGTACCTGGCGCCGGCGCCGCCTCTGCTCTCCACTCAGGTCAGGGGCCAGGGCCAGGCGTCGGGCAGCAGCTGCAATCTGCTGCTGCACAGACACCTCCCGCTCCAGGGCCTCAAGAGCCAGTTCCTGCACAAGCCAAGAGGGGTGGCATAGGACTAAACAATAGAAATGACTACCCAGAAGAGCCCGAAGTTGGCAGAGCCCCTCTACACCGCTAGTGGGGCCTGTTTGCCCAGGGACGGAGCTTCTTCATCTTCGGGGGACGGGATGAGGAAGTAGGCCTGTGTATCTTCTAGAGACAGGAAGCTTGTCTTGACACAGTTGGGGTCCAGTACTGCTTGGGGAACCCACCTGTTCAAACTCTTTCCCTCCTTAACTCCACCCACTCCTGACTATAACCCTCATTCCGCCCCTCACCAGCACCATCTTGCTCCCACACCCAACTGCTTACCTCAGCAGGACACAAGGAGTGGTGAGTTGGGTTTGGGTGTGGTGGAGGGTAGACACGAGCAGCAGGGGGCCTCCGGCGTACCAACTGAGGACGTTCACCAGGCTCCAGTGGGCACTCGGGGGGCAGCTGGCCAGTTAGCTCCTGGAGGGAACGGGGACAGAGACTACAAGGGTCAGTTGGAGAGATGGCGTAAAGTAGTAAGGGTGCAAGAAACTACACCTCCCAAGGGGCCTAGCCCTGCTCAGTACTCCACGTGGATTAGCTCTCCTCCTCCCAAGAGCTCTACCCGCCATTGGGCAAAGGAAGTTTTGAAATCTGGAGACCAGAGTTCTTCGTTTTTATAATTATAAAAGCCTACTCCATATGCTGCGTATATAACATGGGCTGCATCTTCTGAATCCTATTTGTGTGTGTATGTGTGTGTGTGTGTGTGTGTGTGTGTGCGCACACACACAAGTGCAGTCCAGAGGCCAATCTTAGATGCTGTTCCTCAAGATACTACCTACTTCTTTTTGAGACAAGGTCTCTTTCTCACTAGCTGGGGACTTGCTGATTAGGCTAGCCTGGCTGGTGAGCAAGCTCCACTTCCCTGTGTAATTCCACTAGGATTACAAGTGCCGGCCACCACACCTGGCTATTCTTTTTTCCATAGGTTCTCCAGGCTGAACTCACGCCCGTATGCTTACATGGCCGACTGAGCTAACTCCCCAGCCCCTGAACCCTATTATTCCTTCAGGAAAAGTGTGTGGACACTCACACTAGGAAGGGTAAAAGCAGAGCTATAGTCAGGTGTGGTGGATCACGCCTATAATTCCAGTTCTTGGGAGGCTAAGACATGAGCTACAGATTACCATAGGCTACAGTGCGAGTTCTAGGCCAGCCTGGGCTACAGAGTTGAGACTCTGTCTCAGAAAACAGACGAATGGCTAGATAGATGGACTAGTGGAAGGGAGGGAAAAATAACTCATCCTATGTCAGTTTAGGATGGACTCTGTTGCCCAATTTTGGAAACAGCTTTTTCTTTTGGGGGGTTTGGAAGGTTTTAAATTATTCACAAGTGACTATGGGTCTGCATCATATTTCATTGATTCTGTGCTCTCTAAGTCAAACTTTGAGGACAGAGAGGGTGACAAGAAAACTTCTTACTCCCAGCCAAGTAGTTAGGCACGCATCACAGCAGTCTGCCTGCCTAGGCAGCCTGGCTCTCACCCACTCCTGCCTGATAGCCCAGGGGCCAGGCCCTCACCGCCTCCTGCAGACACACTTTCCTGAGCTCTTGAAGTTTCAGCCTCAGGGCCTCTTGCAGGGCCCGCTGGCGGTCAAAGAGCCCTCGAAGACGCTCTGACTTCACCTGGGGGGCTGCCTCTCCAAACAGGGCAGCTGCACAGGGGGAGCAAAGGTCAGGACAGCTAGAACATCCTGGAGCAATGGTGGGGCCAGGGACCCACCCTCCCCAAGCAGGCACACGGAGGGAGACGCGGGGCAAGGAAGGGGCAGCAGGAAGTGGAAGCAGCCACTGACCTGGGGCATTGAAGGTAGGAGAGCTGATCAGCTGACCTTTGACTTCCATCCTTGTACTGTCTGGAGGCTATGGCTGACAGCTGGACCAAGCCTGGCAGTGACACAACACAGGAGGCATTAAGGAGGCATATCCCATGCCGCCGCCGCCACCACCACCCCTGTCCCTGCCCAGTCCCACTTCCCACGCTCCAGCTAGGAATGTAAGTACCCTGGGTCCCACCGGCCTACCTGGCCTGCCCGCTCAGATTCTGTGTCAATGTCTGGACCCACTTGGCCTGGTACCTTGGTTCCCTTCCCATTGAGGGCTAACACAGCACGTGGGAGGCTGGGAAGACTCACAAGGCCTCCTCAGAGGCCCATAGGCCACAGCCAGGAGTCTCACCTAGGGAGAGAATTAAAGGTACAGATTCAACTGAGTATAACAACAGTGAGCACTTATCCAGCCTTGGGTGCCTGGAACAGTTACTTGCTATGTCACAAGGAATCTTTGAAAGCCCTCAGGCAGGAGCTCCATCATCATTACCTTTCGAGATGAGGGGTGGAAAGCAGAGAGGAAAAATGAGTGCCCAGTAAAGGGCATAGCATAGGACAACTCTTCTGGTCCTATGCAATCCCTCAAGACAGCAGCTCCAACCCCACCAATTGCCTCTTGAGCACCTCGGTCCATCTATCAGGCTTTAGGACCTCTGCCCAGGGTGTGGCCACAGTCTAGGGAGCTATTTTCAACCTCTCGCCTCTGGAACCTTGTTTCTCACTTAACATTTTGGGGCTATTTTGGTTTTGGCACATGGTCTCACTCTGTAGCCTGGGCTAGCCTGAAAGTCACTGTGTTTAAGCTGGTCTTGAACTCTCGGCAATCCTCCTGCCTTAGCCTCTCAAATGCTGGGGTTAAAGGCCGGCACTACCAGGCCCAGCTCATTCCGGGGCTTAAATGCCCCTTTTCAGAGGTGGTCCCTGAGCGATGTCGTCTCACGGCTCCTGCTGAACAAGAGAGAGTACCTCTCCGTCCTGCCGTGTGGACAGGAGGCCCCAGTGGATTGGTAGCTCCAGCCCCCCAAACACTGCTGCACACAGCAAGTAGTCCACAAACGTATACCAGCGGGCTGGACAAGTGTGACTGAGCAGAGCTGTCTCTCTACTTGTCCTAATTCCATCCTGCTGCCCTGATGTAGCAAGGAGTGCCCCTTGACCACAGGGTCCCTCCAGCCCCTCTTCGCTCCCACTCTGTTCTGAGGCCAGCACAGAAGTTACCCTGCTGGGATGGGTGAGACGCGCCATCCAACAGCCATAGATAACACATTATCTGCCTCTTTTTTCTGTCCCTAGAAGCCCTGGATGACCATGGAGCCTGCTTTGGCTAGCTGCCAGCCCTCCTTCTGCTTCTCTGGAGTTGCTCCCTCCCTCCCACATCCTGCTCAGTCCCCAGCTGGGCAACCAGGTGACATCACCTCCCACCACCTGTCCTAACCTCCAAGGCAGGTGACTGGGAAGATCTAATGGAGACAGCCGAGTTCCCATTTTAACCTACCTTGAAATTCCCAGTTTGTCATGATGTGCTAGAGAGGACCCAGACAAGCAAGGAAGCCTGGAGACAGGCTCCTTCCCCATTTCCCCACCATGGGGTATAATCAAACGGCCTACAAGGTACCCCTAGTTTCTCTGTAGTCTTCCTGACTGTCCTACAGGGTCTGTATCCCTCCCTCAAAGAACTCATGTACTACCTCAACATCAATGAGGAGACAGTCCCCAAAGCCTTTTCTACAAATCCAGCTAGTATGTGCCCTGCAGACGGTCTCCCAAGCCCACCCATCTGAGGTTCAGCACTGCAGCACGGCAAGGTTTCTTTGATCCCCACCTCAGTTTCCTCTGCCCCTCAGCTCCTGGAACACCTGCTTTCCCGACCCATTTTAGTCTGGAAAACTTTCACAAGGCTTGCCCGAACTCTCCTCCACCCCAACAGAAACCCAACTCCCCCGACCCCTGGACCCATTCACCCCTTCACCAACATCAGTCTCCTGCTCCACACCAGAGTGCCTCAATCCCTCCTTCTTTAGAAAATCTGAGCATCCTGGAAGTCAACACAGGGTCCAGACAGGAACCCCGACTCCACCCTGTCAGTCTGACCTCAGGGACATAACTAGGGCATGAGTCACTGGGTCACTGGGCAGGCTAGACACAGATCAACGCCCCACACCTCCATACCTGACTCAGGAAACTTTGCTTCTGCTCTCCTATGATCTGCACACTTGCCTTGGGTCTTAGGGTTGCCTCACACCAAGACGAGAGAGTAAGAAAGCCATCCACCTGCGTCACGAACGCACCCTCACACAAACCTCTGAGAGCCTCCTATCAGCCCTAGGGCCTTGTCTTCTCATTCTGTTGTCCTCTTGCTGGGATAGATTGCAGCAAGAGAGCCACGGAGGGCACATGCGGGGACAGGGACACACACACACACACACACACACACACACACACACACACACACACACCCAGAGGCAGGCCCAGCAGGTTTTTCAGGTCTGCCCTTCTGACACCATAGCCCAGAAAAATTCCTGGCTGTAATGACTGTTTACAACCAAGATACTTCACCTGGGTGGCACTCCAATGCTGTCAATGAGAATCCCCATTTCCACATCCTGCCACCAATTGAGCAAAGACATACGCAAGGTCTGGCCTGCTCCCCAGTGCTCCCCAAACATACAGCACATCCCCTTCCATCACTCTGGTGAACAAACAGACGGAGGAACAGACGCCCGAACAACAGTGGTTTCTAAATAGTTCAGTTGGTCTTTCCTGAGCCCATAGCCCTGGTAAAAAAGGCCACCCTGAAAAGGGCAGAGGAAGTGAGGGATGGGGAAGAGAAGACGAGGGTGAGTCTCTTTGCCCCATCCCTCTTCCTCCATTTCCAGCCGAGAACTGCTCTTATCAAGAAGGGAAAATGGCCAGGTGGGGATTTGCCCTGTTCCCCAGGCCCTCCTGTACTGAACACTACCCCCCTGATCGCTACGCTGTATTGTCCATGCACTCCTTCCACAGAGCACGCTCTCTGGATGATGACTTCAGGACCTGTACCCCAGCCCAGCCCTCAATTCCTGTGCCTTCACTGTCGCACACCCCTGGCCCATTGCTCCGAGGTACTCACCAATGCCAGAGTGCTGGCTGAAGCTTCGAATAGCTGAAAAAGAGTAGTTGTCTCATCCAGGCCCTAGCAGTGACTGCTGTCTTGGCTGCCTCCCACTAGGTAAAGGCCCAGCCTACCTGGACAGGAATTGGGCTGGCCCATACCTTTTAACCCTTACCTGCCTGCTTCCACGGCTAGGGCCACTCCTGGGGAGGCAGTCTCAGGGGCCAGGGGCCTCACTCAGTGCCCACAGAGTCAAGAAGAAAGCATAGAACTCTCTTCTCACTGCAGACACCTAGGAGAGAACTGGGGGAGAAGCCAAGGAGCTGTGGGAGGAGCCCCTGCCTCTCCTCCTGCTGAGACTCCCCCAGGCCACGGGAGTCTGCCTACACAAGAGAGCACCTCAGGGAATGGGGGCTAGGGAGCTGTGAAGTACACACAGACACAGACACACAGACACACAGACACACACACGCCCCTGCCTATACAAGGGTAGCACCTCCGGGGAATGGGGGCTAGGAAGCTGTGAAGTATGTATACACACACACACACACACACACACACACACACACACAC
>CABHPP010124045.1:0-19935 GCA_902168425.1 Peromyscus attwateri
TCATGGTATGGACAAGTATACACACATACTTCTTAGAGCTCCTAAGCTCTGTCAGAATATTTGTGACATCCATAGGAATATTTGACAGGAGGTACTAGTAGGACCTGAAGATGGTGTGACAACACTGTTTTATACATAACCAGTTTCTCCTTTGCTTCAGATCTGTCTCCAAGGGCATCTCAGGAACAACATACTTGGTTTATATAGAATGCCAATCTTAAGAGGCAGCTGATAGTTGATGTAGTTAAGCCACAGTTGGTTCTGTGGGGAAAGTGCAGTAACAGGTCATAGAGAGGATGCAAAAAGCTGGGCGTGGTGGCACATACCTTTAACCTAAATATTCAGGAGGCAGAGGCAGATGGATCTCTGTCAATTTCAAGGCCAGCCTGGTCTAATACAGAGTTCCAGACCAGCCATGGCCTTGTCTTAAACAAACAGAGACAGTTTTAAAACACTGTCATTTTTGAAGGGGATAAAACCAGCTGTTTAATACATACAGTTACATGTAGGGAAATATGCTAGATGCTCATGTACACTAATTCATTTAATTCATAAAAATATTGCAAAGTAGAACTTGTTAATCCCACTTTACAAAGAAACCAAAGACTTATCTCCCACAATCATGATCAGAGTTAAAAATCTGTCTGGCTCCAAATATGAATGAACTGCTAATCCACTTAGCAACTTGGATAAATCTTACAGGCATATGTGTATAAAAGAAGCCGTGTGTAGACCAGCAAACAATACGTCTCAGCTAGTAGAGATGCCTGCTGTCAAACTTAACAGCCTGAGTTCGCCCCCTAGGACCCACATGGTAAAAGGACAGAATTGATTCCCACAAGTTGTCCTCTACCCTCACACATGCCATGACACACAATCACCCCCTCTACATACACACAAATAAATGAAAGTGAAAAGTTTGCTATTGTTTTTTGAGACAGGGTCTCTCTTTGTAGCCCTGGCTGTCAGGAACTCTCTCTGTAGATCCCACTAGGCTTAACTCAGATCCATCTGCCTCTAATTCCTCTACTTCCCAAGTGTGCCACCATGCTTAGCTTAGAAAGTGTAATTTAAAAAAAAAAAACAAGCAAACAAAAGACATCTTAAAAGCAATACACAGAAGAGTGTACTTCATCTTGATTCAATTTGTGTAAGGTTTAAGAATTATGGTGACAGAAGTGAGGCTTGTTACTAAAAGGGAGGGAAGGCCCTTTTTTTTCATTGTTATTTTTTTGTTTGTTTTTAGAGACGGGGTTTCTCTGTGTAGTTTTGGTGCCTGTCCTGGATCTCGCTCTGTAGACCAGGCTGGCCTCGAATCACAGAGATCTGCCTGGCTCTGCCTCCTGAGTGCTGGGATTAATGGTGTGTGCCACCACCGCCCGGCACACTTTCTAAGATGTTGAAATGCTTAATCTCTTCATCTGGGTAACTTTTACATGGCTGTATGTGCATACAGTTCATCAGATTGTGCTCTTAGAATGTGTGTTCTTTATGTTACAAAAATTGTAGCAGTGGTGTAGTCTCTCTACCTTAAGAGAATGCCAGACGTGGAACTTAATCAGTGTGGTTATGTTTTACTCTTACCTTTGCATCCTTGGCAGAGTAGAAACTCTTGTTTGGTGAGTGAACACTTAGATTTCTGTCACCTCCACCACTACCTTGGAGGAGCTCTGCATGCTGGTCAAGCGCTTTACCACTGAACTAAACAGTTCAATTTCTTGTCTCCAGACTTAGACTTAAGACAGCTGAGCTACATGATCATCATGTAAACACACGACTAGGAGATTAAAATCTTAAAAGTCAGCTTTTCAGCAGTTCTGCAGATAATTGAAGAATATTCATGTGTGGCCATGACCATCATTTTTAAAGAGTAGATAGAAGTCTGCTGGGGTTTCTTTTGGTTTGGGGTTTTTGTTTTGTTTGCTTATGCAGGGTCTCATGTAGCTCTGGCTGGCCTGAAACAGGTAGACCGGGCAGGGCCTTGAACTCACAGAGATCTGCCTGTTTCTTCCCAAGCGTCACCACACCTGGCTACTTTTTGCTTTTTTGCAGGTGGTGGGGCTACTTAGATTCCTTCCAAGGCATCTTTACAAGTGCCTTTCTGTTTACATCAAAAGGCTCATTTTTCTTCCATCACCCCAAATGATGGTGGAGTTGAAGAACTCCTGGCTGTTTAAATGGGAGAGGTGCGCGTGAAGCTCAGTGTTTGAACTCTAGCATCCCATCTCACTTGCTCATTCACACTGCTTTTGAGATCCTAGGCCCTTTCTGCTGGTCTGAGTACTGCTTTTGTTTGCTAGAAGCACTGTGCTAATGCACCTCCAGTAAACACTTAGATTAAAACAGAACAACAGGCGTAAAAACTTGCAGGCAGAGTTTAAACCAGTCAGCAGCCAAATGAGATAGGGCAAATGTCTGACAGTGTTTGTGCTTTTCTACAGGGAGCCTCATCAAATATGGAATGAGAAAGCCTCAGTCTTCTTAAAATAGGGTTGTCACTTCCCACTAGATAACCTCTAATTAGCACAGATAGATTTGAAGTGTAAAATAGCGTTGCCTAGTAGACACTGTCACTCTTCGCATCTGTTTCCCCCAAGACAGAATGCATCTTGCTCAGGTACAGAGCTGAAAGTCTAAAAGATACCTAGTAACATGCTGATTTCTAATCACCTTCTTCAAGCTTCAGACATTCATGTTAATTTGTGTGTGTGTGTGTGTGTGTGTGTGTGTGTGCACGCGCGCGTGTGTGCCACAAGTAGGAAAGTTACACAAATTTGCTACACTGGCTAATTAAAGATTTTAAAATATATAAAAGTGAGATAATTGTTTTCATATGATAAAAATTTTCTTTGGAGAAACTGGGAAATGTTTTCTGCTTATGAAAATCCTAAGTATAAACATTCTAATTTAAAAGGAAATAGAGCTAATCCTTATAGAACCATCCAGACTATTTAAAAACATCTATGTTTAACTGGCTTGTAACTTGAAGAAAGGCTTTTTCTTTTTTTTTCCTTTTTTTTGTTTGTTTGTTTTGTTTTTGTTTTTCGAGACAGGGTTTCTCTGTGTAACAGTCCTGGCTATCCTGGAACTCACTCTGTAGACCAGACTGGCCTCGGATCTCACAGAGATTCATCTGCCTCTGCCTCCTATGTGCTGGGATTAAAAGTGTGTGCCACCACTGCCCGGCTGAAAGGCTTTTTCATTAAAGAAAGGTTTGTTTGTTTGTTTATTTATTTATTTATTTATTTATTTATTTATTTATTGCTTTTTTAAGATTTATTTGTTTATTATGTATACAGTGTTATGGCATGTATGCCTGCATGCCAGAAGAGGGCACCAAATCTCATTGTAGATGGTTGTGAGCCATCATGTGGTTGCTGGAAATGAACTCAGGACCTCTGGAAGAACAGCCGGTGCTCTTAACCTCTGAGCCATCTCTCCAGCCCTAAAGAAAGGTTTAATTGAAAACAAATTTTTTGAGACAGGATTTCACTGTACAGCCCTGGCTGGCCTTGAATTCCTTGTATAAACATGCTGGTCTCAGACTCATAGAGATACGCCTGTTTCTACCTCCAAAGTGCTGGGATTAAAGGCTTGTACCACCTGCCTGGCAACAAATTTTTTTTTCCATTTTTTGTTTTTGTTTTTGTTTTTGTTTTTGGAGACTGGGTTTCTCTGTGTAGTTTTGGAGCCTGTCCTGGAACTTACTCTGTAGACCAGGCTGGCCTTGAACTCACAGAGATCTGCCTGCCTCTGCCTTCCCAGTGCTGGTATAAAGCTTGTGCCATCACCTTCTGGCCAACTTTCTTATTTAAATAAAAAGTGTGTTGTATAAATCCAGTGTTAAAAAAGATTCCCACCACATCTGAGCTTGGAAGCTGATGTCTGTAATTCCTGTCCTTGAGAGACTGAGGGAGGAGGACTGCCATGTGTTTGTGGCTAGCTTGAGCTATATACCAAGTATCAGGTCAGCTTGGACTATGGTAAGAGACCCTGTCTTTTCTTCTTTCTTTCTTTCTTTCTTTCTTTCTTTCTTTCTTTCTTTCTTTCTTTCTTTCTTTCTTTCTTTCTCTCTCTCTCTCTCTCTCTCTCTCTCTCTCTCTCTCTCTCTCTCCATGGTCTCTCTATGTAACCCTGGCTGGCTTAGAACTGAATGTATCCCAGGCTGGCCTCAAACTCGCAAGAGATCCACCACCTCACCCTCCTAGGTCCTAAGATTAAAGGTGTATACCACCATGTCCAGTCCAGCTGTGAGATCCTGTCTTACACACACACACACACACACACACACACACACACACACACACACAGCCCTTAAAAATCTCAAACAGTGACTTATGAATTAGTCTGACTAATGCCTCTATCATTTTTAATCTAATACAAAGATTCTCTTCCACCCCTTTTCTTTCCTTTTGTAATTCAATTGTGCAAGAAACCTTGTTCATTTTGAAGGTTTTTCTTTCTTTAAAACTACTTTTGTTTCATGTGCTTTGGTGTTTTTGCCTGCATGTATGTCTGTGTGAGGGTGTCAGATCCTCGGAATTGTAGAGGCAGAGTCAGGTGGGTCTCCGTAGGTTAGAGGCCGTCCTGGTCTACAGAGTGAGTTCTAGGACGTCCAGGGCTGTTACATAGAAAGAGAAGCCCTGTCTTGAAAAGAAAAAACGAAAACCAAAAAAGAAAAAAAAATGTGAAAATTTGAGTAGTAGATATTTGATAATACTGAAAAAACCTGTGGGGCTATCAAGACGGCTCAGTGGGTAAAGGTTCTTATTGCCAAACCTGGTGACCCGAGTTCATTTCCTGGGACCCACATGATAGAAGCTCAGGAGAACCAACTTCCGAAAGTTGTCCCCTGACCTGTACAAACACACCGTGGCCCATGTGCACACACACACAATAAGTGCTTTTTTAATTTTTTTTAATTATGCAGTAAAAATGATCTAAATAAACTTAAATATTTAAAATATCTTAGGTCTCTATGTGAGAAAGCAAAGAAACATATTCAGAAAACCTTAGGTTCTATCCCCAGCATGGTAATAAGTAAATAACTGAGTAAAAATTGAACAATCAAAATTTTAGATCCTGCAATTTTTTTTTAATAGAAATACTTAACTGATGTATAGCTGATGCTTCAAATGTAAGGGGCGGAGGAGCTCCAAATGAGGTGGGAATGAACTTCTCAGTAACTAAGGCTGGGTACTGACCACATGGGTTTTCTTCTTTTGCCTGCTTTATAATTTTTTGTTTTGTTTTCCGAGACGGTTTCTCTGTGTAGCTTTGTGCCTTTTCCTGGAACTCCCTCTGTAGTCCAGGCTAGCCTTGAACTCACAGAGATCCACCTGCCTCTGCCTCCCTAGTGCTGGGATTAAAGGCGTGTGCGACCACTGCCCGGCTATAATTTTTAAATTCTCTACAAGAGAAGAGATTTCTTTAAAGCTATGGTAAACCTGGTGTATTGGCACACACCTTTAATCCCAGCATTCAGGAAGCAGAGTGAGGCAGATCTCTGTACAGTGAATTGCCAGCCATCCAGGACTACACAGTGAGGCCGGGTGTGGGGCGAGGGGTAGGGTGTGGAATCAGAAAGCTTGTGCTTGTAGCACAATTTCTTGCTCATCTTTTCTTTGTCCTTTGAGCCCAATATTTCTCCTTAGCAATTAGGTGTGATGTTATAACCAGGACTCACAGCAAACTAGACAGCTGTGGGAGCAAGTCTGTGTACTATTTCCTGTTGGTAGCTCACTGCTTTATAGAAAGTGCTGGAATTTCACAGCAAACTAGACAGCTGTGGGAGCAAGTCTGTGCACTATTTCCTGTTGGTAGCTCACTGCTTTATAGAAAGTGCTGGAATTTCAAATGCCTGATGTCTGTTTCCCCGCTCCAGTAATTTCTTTCCTTGCACTTGGAATAAAGTCCGTCATGTCTAAAGCGGCTTAAGGAGACTGTGGGTGACGGATTTTCTGCCCTCCTCTTGGACTTCATACCACTCTGCTTTCCTCTGACCCACTGTGTTTCATAACTGCGGACTTTTGCTGTTTCTACAAGCAGCCTCTGTACTGTTACATTACCTGTTCATTGACTGCTCGAGTCTTAGAATAGTGTTACTTCTGGGAAGCTTCCCCTCCACTCTCCCTAATTTTTCCTGCATAGTAATAAAGGGCATGGTTCTGTAGTGTGCTAGTGTTGTTTCATGTATACCTTCCCTTCTAGTCATGAAAATGGGGGTGCTAAATATTTTGTTCATGTGTACAAACTGGAAACCTACCACAGTGTCTGACAGGTGGAGTGTGTATAGTAAACATTTGCTGAACAGAGGAGCAGAGAAATGGAAGGTAGAGATAGTCTTCATGCTCTGAAAGCAATTGTGACATTCCTTCCCACCCCTCTTCTGACAGTGCTTGTAGTGTGGATGTACCCATTTCAGCTTAGCTCGAATCATCTCTTAGGTAGACAGTTGTGGAGCTATCTTAAGGAGTATATATATGCTTTTTCACTAATAAACAGTTCATTTCAGTAGCTGGTTGTTCCTAAGCCTTAAGTCATTAGTTAATAGCATTTACTTGCATTTGTGTCAAACTTTGTTTTCTTTTTCATTCTCTAAATTTGACTTTGTTTTGTTTTGTTTTTTTCCCTTTTCTCAGGTACTCTCTGCCCTTGACATACTCCAACCTCCACACATTGACTATTTTGAAGAAATGTATCCTAACCAGGGAGTGTGAAAGAAGGGGACATTTACAATTGTTATTGTTTAACATGTTCTTTTATCACCTTTGGGGGGTTTATGTCATGAATTATATTGTCTCATCCTTGCAGAAGTGGTTAAAACCAGGTAATTTTGAAATCCTAAGTCTGTGGTAGAGCTCATTGTTACCAAGAGGTCCTCTGTGATAACAGATGGACGTCTGGACAAGTATTTATTCTCCATGTAGTTTTGTGAGCTACATGATTACTATCCCATTTTGCAGATAACCAGAGATGTTGTACAGGAACTCCATGGGATGAGTGGCTTTGCCATACCCAACAGCTGTCTGTCAAGATGATATAATATTGTGCTTGCTTTTAACACTTAGGGTGTGGTGAAGTTAAAAGTTGTGTTCCATGAAAAAAAAAATGGCAGTGGCGATGATCGCCGTGGTAATGATGGCGGTGGTGGTGATGGCGGCGGTGGTGGTGGTGATGATGGCAGTGGTGGTGGTTTGTAGCTATTAGTACTATATAGATGCCAGACACACTAAGTTCTTTACACATATTTATTTAATTCCTATAACAAACTGCTGTGTGAAGTACTGTATTTATTCTCATTTTTACAGATGAGTAAATTGAGGCACAAAAGGTAAGAAACTTGGTGGATATCATAGAGCTAGAAAGTGTTGGGATTGATGTTTAATTCAGTCTGGCTTGAAAGTATCATGTTCTCAACTCCTGCCTATATGAATCTCTCCCATTTCCACTAATGCTGCCTAAAGATTGTTGGTTAGGTATCCAGAGTAATAATGAACAGTAAAGTAATACATGTAACAACTTCTGAGACTGCATTTAGAAAAGGGAGATATATATAGACAAGGCCATCTTATGGTTGTAGGCTGGGTGCCACCAGTTTTCATTTGCAGGTAACCCAGTGAAGTGTCACATAAAGATGGAGATTGAGAATCCCATCACTGAGTTGGGTGAAGTCCTGATTGTATGGTCTATTTGAACAAGGGTTTTTATGGATACTTTAGGCCTGTTATGAAATGAAAGCCAGTTATTTGTTACTTTTCTGTTTCAGCACTGAAACAGATGAAAATCTTTCCTCTTACACTGGTGACAGCAGCTGGTAATCCCATCCTAGACAGCTGTAACTGGGAACAGTGAAGTGTTCCCAGAGAGAGAGAGAGCAGCTCCGTGGGCTTGGGAATGGGGAACCTTATAAAATGATCACAGTGGCAGTGAGCCGCATGGCTGGGGTGTTTCCGTCTGATAAGCCAAGCTCTTAAGTGCTGTCATCCTTGGCAACATTTTAACCCATGAATCATTTATGAAATGCATCTGTACAACTTGGTGCACTTGAGGTGCCTCAGCAGTGCACATTCTAAAGAAAGGACTTTTGACTTTTGTCTCTTATCTAGGTCCTGGTTGATAAGAGAGTCTTTGTATGCTTAATATACTTTTGGGCCAAGCCAGATCATTCTCGCATGTATAAAATTGGCCCAATGTGGTAGCACACATCCATAATCCTAGCACTCAGGAGCCTGAGACAGGATCTTGAGTTTAAGGTCAGCCTGGACCACATCGTGAATTCAAAGCCATCTTAAGACCAGGTCTTGGACAGACGGACAGACAGAGGGGGAAGGAGGGAGAAAGGGAGAGAGGCAGAAAAATTACCTAAGTGTCTGAAAGAACAAGAATTGGAAAGTACTTTCTCACTTCAGTTTGCTACTCAGGCAGAGGCATTAATTACTGCATTTCAAAGGCTTCATGAAAATTGCTTGGAGAGAAGGAAGGTGCCATGGGAGTGAGCAGCACTTCTTCATTCTGCAGAAGTGCCCTCTTAGGCTTGGCCCTGGCTACCTTCTTTAACCTTTTAGTTGATGGTGTCAGTCTGAAGTACTATTCCTGCCTCTTTAGAAATGAAGTTGTTGAAACCAAACATTTATATCAGCAGAAATGTTCTTTTAGATACATATTTTACTATATTATAGTTTGTATCAGAGGGTCCCAAGACTAGCCGCAGGATTGTTGGACTTCTGGAAGAACTCAGAGGACTCAGAAAAGCTGTTATTCTCATGATTACAGTTTATTGTAGCAAAAGACTGCAGATTAAAATTAGCAAAGGAGAAGGCTCATTGGGCAGGTGTTTGGTTCCAATTGTGCTCTTTTAGTAGAACAGTGAGGACTCAGTTTAGTTGTCCCAGCTATGATGTATAACAACAAGGGCAAGTCATACAAACCAGGGAAGCTCCTTTGAGCCCTTGCTGTTCAGAGACTATATTGTGGGTCGGTTACATAGTATGGAGCCACCCATGTACCCAACCTTCATCTCCAACTGTCTTTCCCTCCTTTGCTAGAGGGCAGAAGAATACAACATAACACAGAGCGCTGGACATACAAAAACAGGTGCTCACCAGGAATCATACTGTATGCATAAACTTAATGTGCCATAGCCAAAACCCCAAGGATCCAGTGATACCAGTATCAGGCAGGTACTCCAGTGGCTCAAAGGCAATCTCCCAGCCTGAAGACTTTGGACTATATAGGGTTTGGCTAAACCTGGACTACTGAATTGGTCTATGCTGTCCATAAACTATCTGTGGGGAAAGAATGTTTTAATTTAAAAGAAAAAAAAATGATGAATATGAACACACTAAATACCAAACACATTTCAAATCACTGCATTGAACATTGTCTAAATCACAATAACCATTTTTGCCTACATTATAGTTCAGTCACAAATTGTTTATATCAAAGATTAATTTTGTGTTCTAAGGTTTGTTAGTCCTTTAAAAAGAATCAAGATGGCTTAGCAGAGTAAGGGCACCTGCTTTCAAGCCTGACCACCTAAATTTGATCCCTGGGACCCACATGGTGGGAAGAGAAAGCCAACCCCCACAAGTTGTTTTCTGATCTCCACACATGCACACCCCTCACAAACACACCATAGACACACAATAAATAAATAAGTAAATGTAATGAGATGGAATTTCTATCAGGGAGGTATTCTCTGTCACTTATTAAGGACTTATTATGGACCATCATTTAATTGTTCTTGAGAAAACCTTGGTTCATCATGATTTCATGAATTTTCAAAAGAAAAGTTAGGATAGTTAGATTTTAAAATCATTCGTGGTATAGCTGACTTAGTAGTGAGTGTTAGTAGTCAATTTCAGTCCATTTTATTAATTAGCTAGTACATGTTTATGATTCATCATGAGTGTTCAAATAAAACCTTTGTCATAAAATACTCATGGAATCTTCTAGTATATGGTTTGCTTAAACATTTACTTTTTTTTTTTTTTGCTTCATATCACTTTGTAGCTTCCTTTTAAAATTGACATATTGCTTTTAAAGTAATGGTAAAAATCTTTCAACTCTAAACCTCAATATTCTTATGTTTCCTGTCTTCTAACTTTTGCATAATGTAGAATCATGAAAAGAAAAAGGCTAATTAATCTCTGTGAGGTGTTATTTGTGAAAACTGGATGCTTTCACTATGAAAAGGATCGTACCTGTGACTGGCATACAGTTGTAAAGATTGTTCAGGAAGGCGTAGTTAGCTTGGACAGCAGTGGATAGCTGAGAGATGAAAGGGAAGGAAATGCCTTGGTTCCATGTGTACTCTGCCTTTGCTCATTCTTTCAGTATCCTAAAATGAGTTGTCTGCTTTTGTTTTTCTGTAATGCAGATGAATTTGTTAGTGCCAAAGCAAAAAAAGCCTCTAGATTCTCTTCAGTTAGGTAACAAGAAAACTTATTACCTAAAACACAGATGTATTAAAGATTAATAGGGTCTCAAGTTACCATAGGAACTGGATATATTATTTGCCTGTGTCAGAGCCCCTCTATGGTATCTCAGAAATATGCACACATATTATTACACGTAGTTTTAGATAGTGGGTTGTTTTTCTCTTTCAGAGGGTTGCTATGTCTTTGTGGATTTTAGAGTGAATAATATTTTGGCTTTTAAATACAGTTGGCCCTCTTCTGTTTGTGTGTTCCATAACTAAAATTCAACTATTCTTAGATGGAAGTATTCATGAAAAAATTTCATCTGTAACAAGTGTGCACAAATTCCTTATCATTTTTTCTTAATAATGTAACAACTATTTACACAATGTATATGTTATATTAGGTATAAGTCATCTAGAAATGTCTTAAAGTAATGAGAGGAGCTGGCAATATAGACCAATGCTTAAAACATTTGTCTAGCATGCACAAGGACCTGGTTTCAGTATCCCATGCATGGGAGGATCTGTGTATTTGAGGGGTTTTGGTATCTGATGAGGGAGCTAGAAACAAGCTCATAAAGATACTGAAGGAATACATTGTATATGGTCATGGCATAGTGCTGTTAGAAACTGTTTTTGAAGTCTACTTGAGACTTGTTTTCGACAAGTTCTAAATATATTTGTTACACATAATGAATTTGTTTGTTTGTTGGATATTTAATTGAAGAGATCCATATTTAGAGTCAGTCAGTCTCTCTGTCTTGTTTCTCTCCCTTCTGCATTGCCCTCACCTCTGTATATGCTCACATATGTATTGCCTAAGTTGTAAGGGGAAAGAAGTAATCTTCCATTGTACATACATTTACTATATAGTTACACTGTTTAGAAGATAAGAAAAATTGTGATGCTATGTTATGTAATTCAGTTTTAATATACAAGCATTTGTAAACCAGAAGGTAGGGGGCTGGAGAGATGGCTCAGCTGGTAAAAGCACTTACTGGTCTTTCAGAGGGCCTGAGTTAAGAACCCAGTATGTATATTGAGTGACCCACAACTACCTGTGTCTCCAGAGAGATCCTACCCCTCTGACCTCCAGAGGCACCTGTTTACACTCAGACACACATACAGACACGTAATTAAAAATAATAAAAATAAACCTTTAAAACTAAAAGATGATTTGAATTTAATTGAAAGCTGGCCCTGGTAGCAAATTCCTATAATCCTAGCAGTTGGGAGGGGTAAGGTGGAGGATCAGGAGTTGAAAGCCAGCCTTCGTTATATGAGACCCCGTCTCAAATCTCCCACTATTTCCCCTCAGAGCCCTAGTGGAATAGTTAATAAATTAGTTAATAATAAATAAAATAGTTAATAAAACTCTAGAAAATCTGAGTTTTCTGAGCATTTTGATGTAATCAGGTGTACAGGATCAGTATGTAGCTTTGTACAGTTAATTATGTTTCCCCAGAGAAACTGAAATTAATAAACATGATTATATTGATGTCTTATAGGAAATTTGCTTATATATATATTGGGTTTTTGGGTTTTTTGGTGTTTTTTTTGTTTGGTTGGTTGGTTTGGTTTGGTTTGGGTTTTTTTTTTTTTTTTTTTTTTTTGTTTTTTGGAAAAAGGTTTTTCTGTGTAGCTTTGTGCCTTTTCTTGGAACTCCCTCTGTAGTCCAGGCTGGCCTCGAACTCACAGAGATCACCTGCCTCTGCCTCCCAAGTGCTGGGATTAAAGGCGTGCGCCACCACCGCCTGGCTGCTTATATTTTTAAATAGTATGATTCTGAGATTATCCAGCAACCAAAATTGGCCAGTATATAGATTATAATTGTTTCCATACCTGCCTGTAGAAGGCAGCAGATTTGGCCAAAGTCAAGTGCAGAAGGAGTAGGAAGTCCCACCAAGACTTGGTATACCTTCCAGTGTTACTTTATTTTACATTTTTTTTTTTTAATTGTGTGAGACTGGGTATGAGTACATGCATGCTATAATGCACACGTGGATGTTAGAAACAACTTGCAGGCAGGCATCAGTTCTCTCCTACCATGTGGGTCCCAGGGGTCAAACTCAGGTTGTCAGGCTTGGCATCAAGTGCCTTTACCAAGGACTGTCTTGCCAGCCTCAGATTTGATGTTGTTATTTTGTCTTGTTGGTTTTTTTGAACAGGGTTTCTCTGTGTACCTTTGGAACCTGTCCTGG
Source organism: Peromyscus attwateri (assembly GCA_902168425.1). Classification (NCBI taxonomy): domain Eukaryota; kingdom Metazoa; phylum Chordata; class Mammalia; order Rodentia; family Cricetidae; genus Peromyscus; species Peromyscus attwateri. The sequence continues at coordinate 12,625 of CABHPP010124045.1, forward strand.
AACTCATTCTATAGACCAGGCTCACCTCAGACTTACAGAGATCCACCTACCTCTGCCTCCTGAATGCTGGAATTAAAGGATGCACCACCACCGCCCGGCCAGCTGCCCCCCCCCCCCCCCCCCCCAGCTGAGGACCAAACCCAGGGCCTTGCGCTTGCTAGGCAAGTGCTCTACCACTGAGCTAAATCCCCCAACCCCTAAAGATTTTTTTTTTTTATTTGATTACTTCTTTGACATGGGATCTTACTATGTAGCCCATGCTGGCCTCAAATTGGTGAGCCTCCTTTTTTTTTTTTTTTTTTGGTTTTTCGAGACAGGGTTTCTCTGTGTAGCTTTGTGTCTTTCCTGGATCTGCTCTGTAGACCAGGCTGGCCTTGAACTCATAAAGATCCACCTGGCTCTGCCTCCCGAGTGCTGGGATTAAAGGCCACCACCGCCCTGGCTTATTTGACTTTCTTAAAGATTGTGTATATTTTTCTAAATTAGTGAATTAGCTTTGAATGGATTATGTTTTTCATTTTGTACTCTTGAGTTACTGTTAGAAAACTGTATGAAAACTGTTTGCAACTTAATTACATTTGTCTACTTGAAGTTAAACTCAGAGAAACAGTTCTAATTGTTTGACTGGGAAACAATATTTCCTTCAGTCAGGATTCTGCACTCTATGCATTCTGCATTCTATGCAGTACACATAAACAGGCCTCTTACATAGTACCAGATGATTACTAGATTAGAAATAAATACTACTTGTTTTGGAAAAGGCGTATTTTTAGCTTGAGATTCTTAGTGTTTTGTGGTTAAAAAGTACGTATGATGCAAGTCTTCTGTGCTAAGAAGCACTTGGTGGAAATGAGAGGTCTAATGGAGTGACCATACATCCTCATTTGTAACTAGTCTTGGATTTTACCTTCATCTCCTGGTCTAGTTATTAATGTTAGTTATTCCACTCTCAGAAGTGTCCTTCTTTGGATGATAGATTTGCATGGTTTTCTTTGCTTAGTTGTGTCTGTTTTTTTGAGACAGGATTTCACTGTGCTTAGGCTGAACTTGAATTCCACATCCTGGTGCCTCAGCCTTCTGATTACAGGTGTGTGCCACCATGACCAGATTTTGGATGGTAGACTTGGTATTACAGGAGTGTCTAGTGATAGTGGTTCCAGCCCATTAAAACCGCTGGTGCTGAGAGACGGCCTCGTAGCCTTTGGAACGTCTAGGAGCCAGTGCAGAGAAGAACCAGCAAATGAAGTGCATAGGTAATCACACTCTTACACAACAGCTGTGTGGCACGGACCAGAAACCCGCCCTGAGACTTTTAAAGAGACATTAAGAATTTCTTGGGCTGGAGAGATGGCTCAGAGGTTAAGAGCACTGGCTGCTCTTCCAAAGGTCCTGAGTTCAATTCCCAGCACCCACATGGTGGCTCACAACCATCTATAACGAGATCTGGTGCCCTCTTCTGGCCTGCAGGCATACATGCAGACAAAATACTATATACATAATAAATAAATAAATCTTTAAAAAAAAAGTTTTTTTTAAAAAAAAAAAGAATTTCTTGTTAGCCGGGCAGTGGTGGTGGCGCACGCCTTTAATCCCAGCACTCAGGAGGCAGAGGCAGGTGGATCCCTGAGTTTGAGGCCAGCCTGATCTACAGAGTGAGTTCCAGGAGGACAGCCAGGGCTGTTTCACGAGGAAAACCTGTCTCAAAAAAGCAAGAAAACAACAACAACAACAACAACAAGAATTTCTTGTTGATATGTTCCATGAGCATAAGTATTATTAATCTTATTTGCAGGAATTTGTCTTTTTTCAGCACTGTGTTCCTGTCACTTGAAACAATGTCTGACATAATAGGTACAAAATAAACATTTTTAAATGATAAAAGAGTCTCTACCCTACAGATTTTATAATCTAGTATAAAATCCAGCCATAGAGATAATGATTATGATACAGGTTTGAAAGTGATGATTTAAAAACAGAGACTGGGGTGATAGTACATGCCTATAATTCCAGTACTGGGAGGCAGAGGACCAGGGGTTCAGTGGTAGCCTGAGCTACAGATGTCTCCAGAAACAAGGCATAGTAAGGACAGCAGAGATCTGATTTTGACTGTTTCCATTTTAATTTTACAAGCTGGATTACTTGAAAAGCACTTGATGATTTAAAGCAAAAGCTTTCAGTTACATAGTGTCACCAAGCATGGCCCTTTGCCGCAGAAGTAGAGGCAATGCCCAGAAGACTAGAACAGAACAGCCAAGCAATAGCCAGATTCCCAATCAGTGATCATTTTGTCTGTGTCTGGTGGGCCTTGTTTAGTCATTCAGCCAAACAGCTGTTAAGTGTGTGACTTTAATTTCTGTGCATACAAACTTTAGAAAGGAATTTAATGTGTCCTAAATACTTTACTTTTATCTTCATTTTAAGAAGAAGAAACTCGGGGCTGGAGAGATGGCCCAGTGGGTAAGAGCACTGGCTGCTCTTGCAGAGAGGATCCAGTGTCCTCTTCTGGCTTTCCTGGGCACCAGGCACATGTGTGGTACACAGACTTACATGCAGGCAAGAAAACATTCATGTACATTAATTTTTTTTTTTTTTGGTTTTTCGAGACAGGGTTTTAAATTTTTAATTAAAAAGGAAGAAATAAAGTAGCTAATAGTTGTGGTAGGATGTTCCAGTTGGAGCGGCAGAAGCAAGCTTTCCTGGATGCTCAGTCTTTGTTTGGCTAGAGATTAGCATACAGTTTCATAATAATTTAGACTGGAGTAAATGTTCTCAAGTTCTCTTGGGCAGAATGACATTTTAAACTAAATTATCTGGACACAGAAGTAGATTTCTCAGACCTGTTGTCTGCTCAGACTAATTTGAGGTCTTGATGGCTTTTGGAGAATGAGTTTATACTTGTTAGCTGTGGTCTGGGCTTGCACAGATGTGCAAACAGGGCAAGATAACTGTACTTGGAACACGGCAATAGTACAGATTAGAGAGGGTTACGCTGTTAAGATCCACAGTAGGCTACATACAGGAGAGTTCTCATGGGCCAATGGCCCCTTCTCATGGTGTCTATAAGGAAAGTGTGGTTACTAAAAAGTGTTATTTGGGTGGTTCTCTGTTTTGATTCATAGATTAGGTACACAGTTTGCCTTTCTCAGCATGCACTCAAAACCAGTTTAGGCCAGATCAGCCTTTCCATTCTTCCTACCCAGATATATTGAAAATACATTTGAGTAGAAGTTGTCTAAACTTGATTGTTGTTAGGGTGGAGATACTTACACTACTTTTCAGAGAGGTGTATGCTTAGCCCAGTTCAGGCGGGGGTCTGAGAGTCTGATGTTACTGGGTGCATTGTTTGGAGAGGGGGGTGATGGGCGTAGCATGTGCAGATAGAGGAGTTCTGATTAGAAGATCGAGGAAGCATATAATGACCAAAACCAAATAGGGTCCCAGGTTACTAAACTATTCCCCCTGCTTGCCTTCCTCCCACTTGTTGGTGGGGGGGGGGGGGGGGGAATCCATGTATTTTGCAACTTCTTGGACTGATGTTTACTCTGAGTATATTAAGAGATCACTGAAGATTTGACTTTTTGTAAATGAAAACTGTGGGGCAATAAAGTGTTCTCAGTGTAAGTAGAAGTTACTTTAAAAAAAAAAAAAAGACACCTGTTTTGGATGGTTGTATTTTGAGACATCTGTGTAGCTCAGGCTGTTTTCAGGTGTGCTGTGTAGCTGAGGATGGCCTTGAGTTTCTAGTCCTGCGGCTCCCACCTCTCAGCTGCTGAGATACAGCCATGTCCTCCTGCTGCAGTGCTGGGATCAAACCTAAGACTTCTTGCAAGCTAGACAAACATTCTGCCTAGAATACATACAGCTACAGTTCTTAACATTGTTATAGTCTTTCTTTTTCTTTCTTTCTTCTTTTTTTTAAGGAAACTATTCTAGTCTTTGTGGCTTCTGTGGTTTCTTTTGAATACTTGATTGACTTTTTTTTTTAATCAGGGTCTCAACTAACCAAGGTTGTCCTGGAACTTATTCTATAACCCAGGCCAGCCAAGGTTGTCCTGGTACTTATTCTATAACCCAGGCCAGCCAAGGTTGTCCTGGAACTTATTCTATAACCCAGGCTGGCCTCCAACTGGGGTTTATGAATGTATGTGTTTTTGATGGTCACTGTTGGGGATCATCAGGCTCTGCCATCCACATATGACAGACACAGAGCTGGCTTGTCTTCCCCAATGCACTTTGTAAAGGCTGAGATTTGAAATAACACCCTTTTTTCTGGAACGCTCTTCTTTTGTTTTTTATTTGTTTTTGAGACAGCGTCTTTTGTATCCCAGGCTAGTCTCAAAATCCTGATCCTCTACTTCCACCTCCCAAATGATGAGATTACAGGTATGCACTACCACATCCAGTTTTTTACAGTGCTAGAGACTGAATCCAGGGCTTTGTGCAAGCTCAGCAAGCACTTTATCAATTGGGCAGGCACAGCCCAGCCCTCCTGTCTTATTATGTATATAATTATAGTTTCAGTGACAGAGACTCAGTCGACAGCTTTCTGGACAGTAACAAACTAGATTGACAGCTTTCCACCTTGTTTGCTGTTTTTCTGGTGGTACAGTTGATTTTTAGTCAGTTTTTTAATTATTTATTTTTAAGGGTGTGTGTGTGTGTGTGTGTGTGTGTGTGTGTGTGTGTGTGTGTCTGTGTCTGTGTCTGTCTGTCTGTCTGTCTGTCTGTCTGTCTACCTGTCTACATGATGTCAGAGTTGTCCCAGCCCTTTGGAGCTGGTCTTACAGGCAGTAGTGAGCCACCTGTTGTGGGTGCTGGGAACTGTATTTGTGTTCAGTACAAGAGCACTATGTGTTCTTAACCAATGAGCCATCTCTCCATCCCCCATGATTTTTAAGTCAATTTTAAATTGAAATTGAGGTAGTTTTAATTTTTGACATTCTATACAATAAATCCGTTTGCTTTAAAAGGGAAAGGAATTTGCCTTTGCCGGGGAAAGCAATGCCATTCAAATAATTGAACAGGATGACCTTTTATCGCATTGATTTCTGTCGAGAAGCACGGGTATGCCTCAGAAAAGGTCAGTGGTTATAATTGAAGCACACACTGATTTTTCTCTGCTTGCAAAAGCACCATACTTTTTGTTGCAGGGATGATGAGATTTAGGGCTGACCATTTGTTAAAAGAGAACATAGCTTGCTTACATTGGCACATTGCTGTTTTTCTTAGAAAGCATTATTTGAAATCGACAGTATCCACACCAAAGCCTATGCCCATATATTTAATGCTTTCATTTTCATTTCAGATGAAATCTAGGTTGAAATTTCCCTCTCTGTAGACTTGATTTAAAAAGGAGGGAGAAAGTAAAGGAAGAGAATTCGTTAAGTCTTATGTATTTATGATTGGAATTTTCTTTCAACTAGGAATGGCAGGAGTTTAAAATTCATATTTGAAATGGATTAGAGCATGTTTTAACTGGCATTCATGTATAAGAGAATCTGGCTGGAGGGTTTAATAAACGATAGTATGCAAATCAAGAATTTACTGTGCCCCTTGGAAAAGTCCCTTGACTGTCATATTTGTTCCAGCATGTATCACATCAAGATGAAGACGTTTTAAAGGTGCTTGAGTCAGGCCTGGCAACTTCAGTTTGATCCCTAGGCCCCCAGAGTGGAATGAGAGAACTGACTCCCCAGAGTTGTCCTCCGACCTCTGTAGACAAGCTGTGATGTATACTCTCACACAGACACACACTCTTACTCTTGATCAGTCTAGAAATGAAGACCAGGTTCTATCCTAGCACCTGGGAGCCAGAGGCAGGCAGGTAGATCTGTATGAGTTTGAGGCCAGTTTGGTCTACTACTACTACTACTACTAATAATAATAATAATAATAGTAATAATAATAATTATTATTATATATCATATATCACCAATGAGAGAGACTTTTTTTTTTTTTTGAGGAAGAATTTCATTATGTATCCCAATCTGGTCTCAGATTTGGAGGTTTTTCTGCCTCAGCCTCAGTTCTGGGAATGCACACCTATACCTGGCTTAAGATGAAGATTCTTTTAAAAGAAAGAAAATATAATTGTAGAACTCTCCAAATGTGGAGCCTACTTAATATTTAATATTACAAAATTTCTTTTTTTCTAGTCTGGCTTAGTGTTGGTTGCTATCCAGTATAAATTGGAAGCAGATTGATGTTTCCATTATTTAAAATCATTTAAAAAAAAAAAAAAAACCTGAACAATAATGACAAAATGCCTTTAATCCCAGCCTGGGGAGGGAGAGGCAGGCCAGCCTGGTCTACAGGTTGAGTTCCAGGACAGCCAGAACTACACAGAGAAATCCTGTCTTGAAAAAACAAACAAACAAAAATATCATTAAAAAAGTGATTGGGATTAAGGTTAGCTTTAGCTTTTCGGAGCTTTTTCTTCACATTCATTCTACAGGAAATAGTTTGATAGAATGGGTTCTCCATTTTCTAATCCAGTTAGATCAGTTAAAGGCACTGATTGTGTTCTATGAAAGTATATATCATCAATAGTTCATTGCATGTAGAGAACATTCTATTCTTCAGGTGAGTAGGAAAGCCAGCCTGCTCTCCATTTGAACTCTAGATAATGAGTTTTTTAACCCAGCAAGTATTTTCAATTTTTAAAGGCAGGGCCTCATTGTGTTTCCGTACTGGCCTACAACTCAATATGTAGACCAGATTGGCCTCAGACTCAGAGATCCACCTGCTGCTGCTTTCCAGATGCTGTGATTAAAGGTGTGCACCACCATGCCTAGCTAGGTAATTTTTATGTAACTGTATCACAGCTTTTCTCTTGTGCTCAACTTGAACTGCTTCAGTGGATAGCCCTGTTAAAATGCTTGCTTAGCCATATTTTATTTGGACATATTTGTGTAGTGTTTTAGCAGTATAGAGGAAGCATTTCTAATAGTTTATGAACTCAAATAAATACTTCTCATTCTCTGAGTGTTCTAATAAATTGTTTCTTTTGGTTTTCCTTGGCTTTGACTCTCTATGTGTATTGGTACATGTGGAAGCCAGGAGTCAACATCAGCTGTTTTCCTCAGTTGCTCTCCACCTAGTTTTTCTTTTCTTTTTTTTTTTTTTTTTTTTTTTTTTTTTTTTTTTTTTTTTTGACAGGGTTTCTCTGTGTAGCCCTGGTTGTCTTGGAACTTGCTTTGTAGACCAGGCTGGCCTGGGACTCACAGGCCTCTTGCCTCTATTACCTGAGTGCTGGGATTAAAGGTGTGTGTGTGTGTGTGTGTGTGTGTGTGTGTGTGTGTGTGTGTGTGT